>PVIJ01007370.1:0-83154 GCA_004024925.1 Scalopus aquaticus | reverse complement strand
GGGCGAGGCAGGAGAGGTCTGCCGCGCCATGTGGGATTCTCCCCGGCCGGGCGTCGAACTCGCATTGCATACTGCCGACAGCTCCACAGCGCAGCGCTCAACCGCTGCGCCACCAGGGAGGCCCTCTATTACCACTTTTAAAACTTTTTTTTTCTTAGTGAAATGAAAAACAAGTTTATTTGCAAAAAGACCCAGAAAAACGAAGTCTAAAGCGCTTCTATAAACACCATCTGTTCAAGCAGTGGCAATTCCAGTTTGTCATGGGTCCCCCCTCCAGACAGAGCTGGATTATGAAGTTGATTCTCGGGTGGATACACTGTTCCAGCCTCAACCACCGGCCGTCCAGCTCTGCCTGGGCTTCATTATTCTCACACATCCTGAGCTTCATGGTCTTTGGATGATACAGAGTTGAAGGTGATTTAGGTGATGGGGAGGAATGTAAGTCTTGAAAAACGGATGAAAAGAAACATTCTGTATTCAAGGAAGAGAATGAGCCAAGAAATGTGTAAGGAGAAAGAAAGATGCTATGTGTAAAGCAAGCCATGACTGAAGCTACCAGGAAACACTAGAAAGCCTCCCTCTGAGGTCTGAAGGAGGACAGAAGTCTTCCAGCGCCGCTCTTCGATTACTCCGAAGGCACTAGGCAAGGAAGTGCTAAGAGAAAGTAATAAGTAGAAAAATATAGCACTACTTGCAAATAATGTGATGGCATATTCCAAAGCATCGAATGAAAACCCCAAATAATCAAATGAGAGAAATAATGTAAATAATAATATATAAGGCTTTTTGGCTTGAAACTAACATACTCAAAGTATGGAGTATAGGCCAGGGGTGCGGGGGGTTGGGGGGGAGAGGATTTACCAGAGACAGAGTAGGGAGCAGAACAGGCAGATCAACTGAAGCACACTGCTGAGGGGAGCAGCAGGCGAGACAGGAGAGGTCTGCTGTGCCATGGGGGAAGCTCCATGGCTGGGGATCGAGCTCATGCTGCAGTGGCTGCGGATAACTTCATAGTGCAGAGACTTAACCCCTTGCACCAACAGGGAGGCCCCTGGTTTGAAAAAATTTTAATCTGCATGTTACTTAAAAAGTAAATGCACAAGTAACTTAAGTTAAAAATCACTTTTTAATACTAGCCAAAGGACAGGCCTACTTTTCACACCCCAGGTCATCTGAATTTCTTTCATTGAAAGCTTCTCTCTCCAGCCCTGACAGGGGCCTAGCTGCTTGTTATTTAGTGAACAACCACCCAGCAGGAGGTGAGGATTCCATGGGGTCTGCTGGAAGCCATCAGGAGACTGCAGCAGTTCTGTCTTGGCAACTCTGCGGTCACCAGTTCCACTTCGCTGAAGGCCAAGGTGTGTGGCTTCTCTGAATAAAGGCCAGAATTCCAAGCCACACTCACTCGTACTTCCTGACTGACACACACACCGTAGTCCCATCTCTCTGAACCAACCAACATTTAAAAATCAGCTTCCACTTGCTGAAGGGCCCCTCCTCAATGCTTATTTCTTGTCTTCATTAGTCTGAATTTCCAGCCTCTGCTCCCCACTTATTTCCCACTAATCTCAACCTCTCATCTACTACTATCAGTGGGTGTTTGTGTACTAGTTACTGTCCCCCTACCTTGATTATGGGCTTCCTGAGGGCAGAGGTGTTTCCTCTTATTGAGTTGAGAGCAAAAACAGGGCACTTTTTGGCTGTGACCACATCAAGTCAGTGAACCAAAAGAACTTTGCAAATATTTTATTTTCCTTTTCGGAATACGGTTAAGAAGCATGGACAATGGAGAAATGGCTCATGGATTTTAGGTATGGGTACTCTACAGAAGGGTAGTCAATATTATTTCCCAGGAAGTATCTTTTCAGGAAGGAATTTTTAGATTTGCTTTTAAGATTTTTAAGAATTGTTTGGATTAAGGGACTTCCCTCCTCCTTTTGCCTTAATTTTATTTTATTAAGGCCAGATTAATTTATCTTTTTTTCAAGGCACTTATTAACAGATTTATCAGTTCTTATTTATCTAGTACTTGGATTTTTTTTCAGTCCACTTAAAAAAATAATAAGATTCGGAGTCTCCCTGGTAGCACAAGGGATTAAATCTCAGCACCATGAAGCTATTGGCAGCCACTGCGTTAGATCCCCAGCCAGGGAGATTCCCACAGGGCGCAGCAGACCTCTCCTGCCTGGCCCGCTGCTCCCCTCAGCAGTGTACTTCAGTAGATCTGCCTATTCTGCTCCCCACTCTGTCTCTGGTGAGTCCTCTCACACCCCACACCTCTGGCCTACACCCCAGCTCTCGTATGCATAAATAAATCTTTAAAAAAAAATTAGATTCTACAAATAAGACCTTCCTGCCATTTAAAGACCAGTTTGCATTTATTAACGTAGGAAAATGGAATCTCTTAAAGATGCTACCAAAGGCAAAATAGGGTACATTACGAAGCCGTCACAGAAACAAAGAACACTAGCCCTGTGAGCACAAAACCTGACCAAGTATGAATGAATCCTCTTTAAATGGGATATTAGTATAAAGTCTTCCTTAATTTTTCATACTGTTTTAAATAAATTTTAAGTTTAGCTAGCTTTTAAAAATAAATGAATATGCCTGTTTGTTGGTGATTTCAGTGTACACGTTTAATGAGAAAAAGGTGCAAGGTCTAAGCTTCGTGAGGTGCCTTTGAGCAGAGAGGCCCCTTTCATCCAGGTGAATTTAATTTTAGCAATTTATAACAGCTGTGAAAATGAAGATTTTTTTTTTTGTAAATCAATATTAAAAGCACTATAGGAATTTAGTGTTTTAAAGGTACCAAATGAGTTATCTTATAGTTGGGATGAATCTACTATAATATTAACATTAGTGTAGCGTTGTAAGTGAATTTCTGTTCACTGTACTTCTTAAGGCAGAGCACACTTGTGACAGGGAAGAATTCCATCATGCTAGGTGAGAGGTAATCCGAAAGATTACATTCCTTTTAAATATAATCACATTTTCCATATGAGCCCCCTGAAGTTACAATTTGTCACATCACTCTAATACCTTTCCCTACCATACCTCTTTCAAAAAAAAAAAAAAAAGAATTCCTTTAAAGTTTTCCTAAAGTTACATTTCTCCCCCTTTAAGTCAAAGAGCCAGCAATATGCCACTGTCATGCCAAGGGCACCTTATGAGAAGCATGTGCTTTCAACACGGCCTCCAGCAGGGCCGACACTGACTGTTGTCTGGCTGACGGCCGCCAGACTGTTCTTTCTGGAAACTTCCACGGCAGCACTGACTTCAACCAGGGGAACCTGAGATTCTAGCTGCTATAACTGCTGCCTGAGCTGCTGCTGTCAGTTTGCTCCATTGTCTCGGTTCCCAGTCACAGGGGAAGGCTACAGGGTTTGCTTTTGACTTGTAACAACAGCAGAGGCTACAGATTCCCTCCCCTGCCTAACTTGACTCCTGGCTCCTCCCCTAGAAACAGGGTAAGACTAGAGACGGAACATACCCGACAGGGTGAGTAATATGCTGCCCATGAAACTTCTGGTTGGCTACTTGGGGAGCATGGAATTGTCTGTCAGAGGAGGGGACAAAAGGAAATTGTGTGGAGTTGGCCTGACAAGGAAGTCCCCTGGGTTCTTTCTTACCCTTTGTTTCTTTGTTCACTCAGCTTCTTACTCTTTTTGACTACACAAGCTGAGTCTGACTAAGACAAGCTGAAAGTGGCTGGTTCTGTGCCTGCTCTGCACGGTCATTCGCCACACGAGCACTCAGGGTAACGGCAGGGCGTGTGCTGCGCGGGCAAGACAGCAGGTAATAGCATCGCACGCGCCCATGTGCTGCTGGAGAGAGCAGACTGGTGAGATGGCGCCGGAGGGACCCCGGAGAAGCGTGCCCGTGACTCACTGTGCTAATTCTACAATTTTGTGTGAGCTAAAAGTATTTCAAAATGAAGTTTAAAAATAAGTTGACAAAGGGCCTCCCTGGTGGCGCAACAGGTTAAGCGCAGCACTATGAAGATATCCAGAGCCACTGCAGCACGAGTTCGATGCCTGGCCAGGGAGCTTCCCACAGGGCGCAGCAGACCTCTCCTGTCTCGCCCACTGCCCCCCTCAGCAGTGTGTTTCAGTCAACCAGCCTGCTCTGCTCCCCACTCTGTCTCTGGTGAATTCTGTCACCACCCCACACCTCTGGCCTACACCATAGCTTGTATTCATAAATAAATAAATCTTAAAAAAAAAAATAGACAAAGACACCCCCACATGTATATCCACACTCCCCATCTCTAAGACAACATGCAAAACTAAGGCTTTTCTTTCTGCCTTTCGTTCTAACCATTGTTGTTTTACTGATGTTTAAATCTTAAGTTTTTTTCCCTTAGTAGTGTCAGAGTAAACGATATGCCAGTAAAAGGACAAAAATTGCAATACAGAAATAATGTAAAGAGAGGCCAGCAGTCTACAGTCCAACTGAAGTGAAAAAGAAATTGCTGACAGGGCCAGGAGGAGGTTTCTTGCTCTCCTTTGGGGTATTTCTCACTCTGAGAATTACAGGTTTGGGGTGGGGAATGATGCAGGAGAGCTAATAGTTCTGGGGAGAATGGCTGAGTTAGAAGCAGCTGGTGTGGTCTGAATCTGGGTGCCTAGAAGAAAAATGCTACTTCATAAAAATTTAAGAATTCAAGAGAAAAACGGATTTGGTTTTAGAGAGAAGGGGAAAAGAGGGGGCAATAGCCTGGTGAAAAAGGATGCTGCCAGGGAGCCCCTTCAAGAACCTCAAGGATGAAATGAAAAAAAAAAAAAAAAAAGGTTTCTGTAGACTGTAATGAGCGTGGCGGGAGCCACCGGGTCACAATAGCTGACACAGCACTAGCATAAAAGGGGACCCCGTGACACTCTAGAAAACCGAGCTGGGGTGGCCGTGCTATAGTAAGACTTTGACATATGCTAAATTCCAAATCAATGGAGAAAAAATGATCCTACGTGGCTCACTATAATTTACTCCGGTTGGCCTCAAGAGTTAGAGATAAGGAAAGTAAAGGTGAATATCCGCAGGCGTGGCGGCAGAAGGCTTCCCTAAGCAGAAATGCAAAAGAAGAAATCATGAAAAGACTACAGTATATTTAATTCCATAGCAAAAGCTCTGGACTGAGGGTTGCTGCAGGAGCGGGAGGGGATGAGGGCCAGCGGGCACTAGGCTATGTGTTCCAGTGACAAGGGAATATATTTGCATATTGCTTGAGCTAGTTAAATTTGAACAGTATGTCAGAGAGCAAACACTCAGAACAACTTCTATACCTCAAAATCATCATCAAGTTAAGTCAAATGAAAAACTAGAAAAAGTTTTCTGAGATGCAAAGGGACCAGCTCGTTACCACAGAAGGAACACAAGAAAAGGCCGGACCACTGGGAAGAACACCAGGTCAACACGGGAAAGGCCGATGTCCACCTGTCCAGCTGGCCTCCAGCCGGGTCCTCAGCGTGGGTGGGGGGAGAAGAGCTGTCCTCCCCAGGGTTCCCAGGGAAAGTGCCCTCCTGGGGAGGGTCGGGTTTCAGTGAGGACAGGCAGGTGGGAGGCGCCTCCAGGAGGTGGGGGTACTGTTTAGAGGGCACAGGCTTTCTGACAGGGGTGCTGGCTGGGCATGGGGCAAGGGGGGACAGCACGGGCCCACAGAGCCTGCGCTTTGGAGGCACAGGAGGTTGATGGGGGGGAGTCACGGAGTCATTTATAGTCTACTTGCAAAATTATTTTGGTGCCCAAACTGCCCCAGGGCTTTGTCTCCTTGGGCCTTGGCCTTCACGATCTCGCCGACCTTCCTCTCTATCCCTCCCCAAACCCTGCTCTTTCTTTCACTGAAACACATTTTCACTTTTTCGCCAGTCCCACCTGCACACCAGTGCCAGGCTATTCTTTCTAAGGCATCACTTGAATTGTGTCACCGCCCTGCTCAAAAACCTTTTAGTGCTTTCTACGGTCACTGGGTCAAGGGCAAATGCACACCCTTAACTGTCTGCCAGTTCACTGAAACGGTTACTCCATCAAGGTGGTTTAAACACTGGCCCGCCTGTGTGGGGCATGGTCCCGAAGCGGTTTTTAGCTCGGTTGCCTGCCCCGACTGTTTCCTTCCTTCTACGCCTGCACCTTCTGTGCCTGCCACGCCCGGCTTCAGCCCCTCTGCTCCTGCAGTGGCCAGCGCAGGCGGAGCCTCACACCGGCCATCCTCACGGGCTTGCTGTTTGACTTTTGTGACCTTGGGCTTAGTTTCTTGTTTATTTTTTGTTGGCTCTAGTATTACTCTGGGCTTCTTTAAGCCTCAGTTTGCTGCAGCTCCGACGTGTAATAAACACTGACGTGGTCTGTGCGGAAACACAGTAAGAATTCACGTGTGTGAGACCACGGTGACTGGAACACAGTAAGAAGGGGCCAGATGAGTGTTAATTCCCTCCTCTGAGCATAATCGTGCCGGCCCTGGTGGCCTGTGACACCGCGACTTCATCTCTCACATGCGAACTTCGTAGACGTAGGCTCTGCTCATCAGGCTTCACACGCATCATCTCCCGGGCCGGGGCCAGGCCTGTCCTCGGGCTTTATAGACACAGAGCCCCATGATGCAGCTCATCTGTTATGCCTCCATTACTTCACTTTCTGGATGAGAAAGGACGAAGTTTTAGCGCTACTAAAAACCTCACCTCATCCTAAACAGCTAGTAGCAGTGGGCTGAAGATACAGGTGAATTTTTGATGGATTTGTTTTTAAGACTGAGAGTTGATTAGGATTTCTCTGAACTCTGGTGGCTGTAACGAGCCCTCTGTCATTCTTCTTCCCTTACCTGGAGCTTGTCCCCTGGGGGGGACTGAGCGCTGTCACTAGATCTGGCTCCAACCTCACTCCCCAAACAGCCAGAGCCTGTGCTTCTCCAGGGACTGCTGCTACCTTTGACTTTCCGAAAGAAAGCCTCCGGTTTTTCTGAGAAGAAGAGAAGATCCTTTCCAGAGTCAGAAATCAAGCCATCAGGCATCAGAACAAAACCCAAGTTCCCATCAGTAAAAAGCAACCTTTATCCTCTAGTTTTCTGACAAAACAACAATAAAAAAGAGGCTCTTAATAGAGTCAAGCTCTCTGAGTGCAGAGAGGCCAGCTTTTCCCAAAGGTAACATTTAAGAGTGTGAGTCTTGAGAGTCGGAAAGACAAAGCCCTAAAGGGCATGGGAAAGACAGACCCCACTACTGTTTATTCTTTTTTTTTTTTTATACAAGCTGGGGTACAGGCCAGAGCTATGGGGTGGCGAGAGGCTTCACCAGAGACAGAGTGGGGAGCAGAACAGGCAGATCAGAAACACACTGCTGAGGGGAGCAGTGGGCGAGGCAGGAGAGGTCTGCCGCACCATGTTGGATTCTCCCCGGCCGGGCGTCGAACTTGCACTACCGCTGCTGACAGCTCCACAGCACAGCACTCAACCGCTGCGCCACCAGGGAGGTCCACTATTGTTTATTCTTACTCTGATCTATCACACAAGAAAGCAACTGCATACAACTAGGTTGTTTTGGCGTTTTTTTTTTTTGGGGGGGGGAGTTGGAATTCAAGAAATACAAAAATGAACCATTAACTGACACTTATGGACACTTATGTTTACTTAGGCCTCTTTAAGGAGTTGGTCATTTCCTGATTCTGAAAGAGCATGGCCTCTGAGCTAGACCTGGACATTTTATCTTGCTGATGTTCAAAGTGCTCTGGCTGAAAAACTTTAATGAACTTCAAAACAGTCAAAGCAAAGAAACCAGTGGCCATAAATATAACAACAAAAAGCAAACTTCTGATGTCCGGAAAGTTTAAGGTTTAGAGGACACACAAAACAACAGGGTCATGTCCTTAGGAAATAAACATGCCCCCCTGTTCTCCTGTACACTGCTAACTACCTGGATACGTCAGAGGTAAGAAGGCGCAAACACACATCTCCATCAGCAGGGACCAGCACACCGTCAGCCTCTGTGCTCTGGGAGGGGATTTTCTAAGGCTCAGTGTAGCACATATGTCACCCTGAGTTGTGGGATTGATGCTTCTGAGGGTTCCCTTTTGGCTCACTTGTCAAATTCTCCTGAGAGGCTCTTTTCTTATGGAGGGAGGACAAAGAAATTATTTCTTTACAATGCTTTTGGGGCCTCCCTGGTGGCGCAGCGGTTGAGCGCTGCACTGTGGAGCTGTCGGCAGCGGCGATGTGAGTTCGACGCCCGGCCAGGGAGAATCCCACATGGTGCGGCAGACCTCTCCTGCCTCACCCGCTGCTCCCCTCAGCAGTGTATTTCTGATCTGCCTGTTCTGCTCCCCATTCTGTCTCTGGTGAACCCTCTCGCCGCCCCACGCCTCTGGCCTGTACCCCAGCTTGTATGTATAAATAAGTAAGTCTTTAAAAAAAAAAAAACAATGCTTTTGCTATGTTCTCCTACAGGACAAAAAGAATTACAAATTAATATTGTTAAAGTAGAGATACTCCTTCAACTGATCTACAGATTCAACTCAATCTTTTATCAAAATCTGGCTTTTTCCGGGAACTGATTAGTTGTTCCTAAAATTTTCATATGGAAATCAAAGGACTCAGAGCAGACAATCTTGAGAAAGAGAACAAAGCTGGAGGACTCACACTTCCTGATTTCAAAACTTACTACAAAGCTACAATAAGCAAAGCAGTATAGTACAGGCATAAAGATAGACATGTAGATGGATGGAACTGAATTGAGTGTCCATATATAAACCACATTTATGGTCAAATGACTTCTGACAAGAGTGCAAAGATAGTTCAGTGGGCGAAAAATACTCTGACGGGGTCTCCCTGGTGGTGCAATGGGTTAAGTTGCTTCAGAACTACGAAGCTATACAGCGCCACTGCAACACGAGTTTGATCCCTGGCCAGGGAGCTGCCCATATGGCACAGTAGACCTCTCCTGCCTTGCCTGCTGCTCCCACTCCCCTCAGCAGTGGATTTCAGTAGATCCGCCTGTTCTGCTCCCCACCCTGTCTTCGGTGAATCCTCACACCCCTGCTCCCCCCCACCTCTCTCTGGTCTACACCCCAGCTTGTATGCATAAATAAATTATCTTTTGAAAAAATACTCTGACAAATGATGCTGGTACAATAGGGTAGCCACATGCAAAAATAAGTAAGGCTGGACCCCCCCATTCTCACACCATACATAAAAAGTAACTAAAAATGGATCCTAGACCCAAATGACAAAAACACACAAGTGATGAAAGAAAAAATAATTGAACTTCATCAAAATAAAAAAGTCATGATTCAAAGGATACTATCAAAAAAGTGAAAACACAACCCACGGGATGGGACAAAATATTTGCAAATCATGGATCTTTTAAGGGAATTGTATCCAGAATATATAAAGAACTCCTATAACTCAAAAATAAGACAACCAATTTAAAAATAGGCAAGAATCTGAACAGACATTTCTTCAAAGAAGATATACAAATGGCAATAAGCACTTGAAAAGATGCTCAATGTCTTGGTCATCAGGGAAATGCAAATTAAAACTGAAATGAGATTGCACTTTACAACCCATAAATGGCTATTATCAAAAAGACATCAAAACAAGAACTGATGACTGGAGAGAAATGGGGACCTTTGTACACTGCTGACGGGAATGTAAAATGGCGCAGGCACTCTGGGATGGCCGACGGCCCCGCAAAAGGTCAAACAAAGAATTGCCATGTAAGTGAGCAATTGCATTTCTAGGTATAAGCCCAAGAGAAGAGAAAGTTCACACAAGAAGGTGTACTGAATGTTCACAGCACTATTCATAATAGCCAAGAAAATGGAAAAACCCAAATGTTCATAAACTGATGAAGGGACAAAGTGTGATCTATCCACACTGTGGGTTCTTATTTGGCCAGAGAAAGGAATTAAGTACTGGTATGTTCTACAACATGCATGAGCCTTGAACACATGAAAGAAGTCAGTCACAGAAGATAGCATAGACTACGCCTCCATTGATATGAATTACCTGGCAGAGGCAAAGCTACAGCCACAGAGAGCGCGAGTGGGTTCCCAGGCTAGTGTGGAGATGGGGCAGTGAGGGATGATTTCTAATGATTACAGGGTTTCTTTTTGGGGTAATGCAATCTAAAAGTGGTTGTGTTGATGGTCACCTGACACTGTGAATATACTCAAGACCACTGAATTGCACATTTTAAGTGGTGCATTATGTAGCGTGATGAATTGTATCCCAAAGATAATGTATGTAATTAAGAAAGAATTATGGCGACATCAAGAAAAGGCCTTCACAATCAACAGAGGCTCATCATGTGCTTCTGAAGCAAAATTTCAAGTAAAGAATCAGAGATACTTGGTAAATATGTGAAAAAGGGGTCTGTAGGAATAGAAGGGATCTAGGATGGAGATGAAATATATTCTTGGCTCTATTAAGAAAAAAAACCCAATCTGTGCCAATAATATCTCAGAAAAACTAGAAATTAAAAAAAAATACCACTAGGGAGAGTTTAACACAAACTTTTCCACCTCTGTTTGCAATTTTATTGTATAAATAACAAAAAATCCTATCTGTGCATGGACTCTGTATATATCTTAAAAGCTTGGGGCCTCCCCGGTGGCGCAGCGGTTGAGCGCTGCGCTGTGGAGCTGTCGGCAGTGGCGACGCGGGTTCGACGCCTGGCTGGGGAGATTCCCACATGGCACAGCAGACCTCTCCTGCCTCGCCCGCTGCTCCCCTCAGCAGTGTACTTCTGATCTGCCTGTTCTGCTCCCCACTCTGTCTCTGGTGAACCCTCTCGCCGCCCCACGCCTCTGGCCTGTACCCCCGCTTGTATGTATAAATAAAATAAAAATCTTTAAAAAAAAAAAAAGCTTAATAGCACTTATTCTAATGCCCAAATAAACTTCACACCCTGATGTTTTCTAAACCATTGTGTTAATGATAATAAAATATATAAAATTGACCTGTAAGCCACTAAGGCCATCAGCGAAACCCGGCATTCATCTGCACAGCACCTTCAAATGCACAAATCACTTTGTATCTTGTCATTGTATATCTTAGCTGACTCCTTGAAGGCAGGTATCACCCCCACTTTAAAGATGAAGAAAGAGCCTAAGAGACATTAACAGACTTATTTAAGACTCATAGCTCATAGCTAGTGAGCGGCAGAAACAGATCCCACCCACATCTGGTAAGCATCTTCTAAGCTTATAAATTGTTCTTTTGTACAGAATATCCCTTTATTTTACTACATTTTTTTTCTTAGTGAATTTTCTATTACATATATTGTTTGGAACTAATTTTAAATAGTGATTTAGTACATAATGAAATAGTTTAATACACAATACAATATACTTTCTATACTAATCTCAATCATGTATTTCATTTTTAAAAATGAAAAAAACACTACTCAGGATGAACTAATTCTTAGCTGACTACCACTGATTGTTTTTGACTAACAGTTCAGAAGTGAAAAAAAAACTTGAGGGCAACAATTTCACAGGCATCCCAAAATCAATGTGTCTTGTCCATTTAATTTACCTAATACATTAACATCAGTGGCCGGGGGAGTATCTTTTCTGTGATTTGTGTTTTCAAATCTCATTTAAGAGCGAAGGCAACACGATGACACTGCAGAACACACACAGACTCGTCATGACCACAAGTAAATGTGGTCTAAAAATTCAATTCCAAGGTTTTGACATAATTTTAGATTAAAAGTTTACATAATTGGGCCTCCCCGGTGGCGCAGCGGTTAAGCACTGCGCTGTGGAGCTGTCGGCAGCGGCGACGCGAGTTCGACGCCCGGCCAGGGAGAATCCCACATGGTGCGGCAGACCTCTCCTGCCTCGCCTGCTGCTCCCCTCAGCAGTGTATTTCTGATCTGCCTGTTCTGCTACCCGCTCCGTCTCTGGTGAACCCTCTCGCCGCCCCACGCCTCTGGCCTGTACCCCAGCTTGTATGTATAAATAAAAAAAAATAAATAAATCTTTAAAAAAAAAGTTTACATAATTATTGTTCCTTTACTTTTCCCTCCAGAAAGTCCAGAATAGCCATCTACTTTACAGCTGTAAACACTTAAGTGTTTGATAAATTTATAACTGGTTAAGAAAAAACCAAGCTAACCCAGATTTGAATGTGACCGAAGGGTTTTAGATGATAATAAAGTTGAACTGGGTATGTCACTTGTCCCACATTTACTGAACATCTTTGAGTGTTAGGCCAAGGGCTAGGATAGACTATGATTAATAAGACATGATCCCAGGGCAGGTTCCCCGGAACCCCTCAAGTAGGGAAAGCCAGCAGGTAAAAGAATCACAAAGCAACGGAGAGGGCTATCTATCCTGAAAGTCTGCACAGAGCACCATCTTCGGCCCGCCTGTGATCAGGTCTTGTGAGATAAGATAAGCATCATGTCTAAAACATGCCCCCACAGCGGAATACCCACTGGCTCATTCGGGTCACCTTCCAGCACTGGGCCAAAGCTGAGTGTCTCTTCCTACTTTGCATATCCAGACAAGATAGCCAGGCTGATAGCGCCCATCTCAGGTTAAGGTGGAAACAAAGCCCAGACATCCCTCAGAGACACACACCCTGCCAGGCCTCAGCTGAAGGTAGACGTGCCTAGGACACCTTTCCTCAGAAGAAATCATTTAAAAGGTCTGTTAGAACCCAAACTCTGTCAATAAAGTATTAAGCCTGCTTCTCTGAAGCTATAGAAACTGCACCTTTTTGAACCTTTTATATACTGATTCTGGTAGAGAAAAGGTGAAGTGAGGAAAAAAGATGACAAGCAGAGCTTTTTTCTGGAAGAGCAAGCTGGAGAGCATCTTTAGAAAGTCCCTCCCACTGCAAAAGGCAGTCGCTCTTCCTCATTCTACGGATACCATTAGCAAAATCATTCTTTCCCACTACAGTATAACTGGACTGGGGCAAGAATAGAACAGTTTTAGAGGCACATCATTTTTTTGAAGTTGTAGGACTCGTATTTATTCCCAAGCCTTGGGAATCCAGATGCACTTGACATTGATGACAACATAGCCTGGCCAAACACCCACCACTGAGGTTTTCAAGATGCTGCTCTTAAGATTTTTCAGTTTTTCATTCCATGATGCCCCTCTGCAGAGGAAACGCAAAACTGTAAGAGATTAGTGTCTTGAAGCACAATTTCTACTAAACTAAAAAGGAACTGAAGAGGAAGTTTAGAATATTATTCCCTCCAAGAAGACAGAGTGTGCAATCCAAACATCATTAAGAATCCCATGGGGTGCAGCATCTCCTGAGGCTACAGTAAAGGGCTCTGTTAGGTTTAAGAGTCAAAGAGAAAAAAATGCCCGCACGACAGTGCAAAAGCAAGGTCTGATTTGTGCAGTTTCTACATCTCCACTTCAACATCTGAGTCAGCTTCCAAACACCAGAGATTCCCAAGAGCTGAACAGTCAGTCTCTCAAAGACCCCCATTGGTACATAAACGTGCTTTTTAAGGTAAACACTGTCATTCTGAGTCAGGATTCGCTTTAAATAATACCAAAACCTAGGTAAATGATATTTAGTGGTATGAGGAAATACTTGTAATATATTGCTATGTGAAAAAGCAGGATAAAATTTAAAAACATTAAAAAGCAGTTTAAAAAACATGGGTAGTGTCACATTTATTAAAGTGTATATGTACACATGAGGATTCTTTACCAAAAGTATTCACGGCTATTACAAAAAGTTTTGAAAAAAAGAGGACAAAAGTAGTTGTAATCTTATAACCCAAAGATCACCATTTAGTATTTTGGTGAACAGATCTTAATTATTTTTTCTGTGCATATGTACTTCCAATGAATGTAACTTTCAAAAGTATCATTTCTTGGTCCATGAATCTTGCATTGATTTACTTATATCTCCAAGATATTCTGAGATGCTAGTGTAAAATTATGAAATTGAAGCACAAGAGTGGTTCTCAAGCTCGGCTCCATGCTAAAACTCCCAGTGCCTGGAGCACCCCTACCAAGGAAACTAGGGTCTCTGGAGATGGAACCCAGGTGTCTGGAGTTCTCAATGTTGCCCATGTGACTCCACTGAATAGCAGGGCTGAGAACTCCCCCTCCCCCTTTCAGCAAAACATGATTGACAGCGGGACTCTGTTATATTTTCCTGTAGACAAATTACCTGGGGAGCCTGATAAACTAGAGATTCTGGTTCAGTAAGTCTGGGATGGTACCAAAGATTCTGCATCTCTAACCAACTCCCAGGTGATGCCAAGGCATCTGGACCAGGGACCATCCTATAGGGCCCTGGGAAAGGGAACTTAAAAGAACGGAAAAAAAGAAATCACAGCCAGCGGAGGCCTGTGTTCTACACCACCAGACAGGGAGGGAGGGCGACAGGGCATGAACAAAGGACCGATACTGGGAGCTAGAAGTAGTTCCTAGGCAATCAGATGTTAGGGAACTTCAAGTTTGGAGGAACACCTTCTGCCAGTGGAAAAACAGTCATTGGAGTGTATATATTTTGTGTGCACACAGGGGCGAAGCCAATGAGAGGAGGAGGAGGTGGGTGGTGAGAGAAAAAGATCAGTAGTCTAAACATTGTTAGGGAAAAGACAAAAGCCTTGGCTGCAGTGCTGGAAAGGGGTGCAGAAACTCTCTTATGGGGACCTACAGAATTTATTTCTCTGCCAAAAACATGTTTGGGAGCCAGTTCAGCTAATAAACTGAAGTTGGTCTAGATTAATAACCATCCTCCATCAACTCCCTCCTGGGGATGTAAGAAGGGACCCCAAGGGTATGAGTCTCCCCTGGCAGTGCTTTAGGAACCAACAACAAACAGTGGACTATTTGCCCAAATGCTTCTCTGTGTGCAGAAAGCGCATCAGGAAGCTCAAACACGGGGTCTCACTGCCTCTTCTGGGCAATACCCTTCTTCAAATTTCTAAATTTCACCAGAGATACAAAGAAAAACAAAGGGGCGGGGGATACTCTCCCTCCATGGGCTGTCCAGGAAACTGGAAATGCTCGGAACAATTTTCAGAGTGACAAATGACAAAGTAAATATTTAACATACCATACCACCAGACTCCAGAATAATTATGAAGAAACAATAAAATAGGAAAAGTTTCATACAAAATTATCTAGAGCAATTGTACGAACGAACTGGTATAGTTGATCAACATTCCTTATCAGGTGGGTCACAGCTAAGTACCTTTCTGTTTATATGAACAGAAGAAAGTAAAGCGGGACACTTCACCAGCAATGGAAAGAATTCTGATGTCAGGTCATTCCCGTTACACATCTGTTGGGCCCAAGCCTCTGGCAGACAACTGCAAGCCCGACAGCGCCAGGAGCCTTGCCTTCCGACCTGCTTGCTGTACAGAGGCAGCCTCGTGCACTGCATGCTGGGTGTTGGGCTAAGCGCTTTATCCTAATCGCAGTGAGTCCTCACCACCCTATGAGGGGGGCATTAGTATCGTCTGGATGAGGAGTCAGTGGTTTAGGGGTGGCACGCACCTTGCTCACAACTCCCAAAGCCAGTGCCTAATGTCTCTGTCCACGCTCTTCACATTGATGTGACACAACTGTCCCGAATGCCCACTTGGTTCCGGGGACCACACTCCACTGGAGACTAGAGGATGTAAGCTCAGGGTGTAAGACCAGCAGTACCTCCAGGACACGTGGCTAGCAAGTCACCTCCAAATGCCGCAGGGGACTGGATCCCTCCGGCATCAGGGGAGGCCCCTAAGATCGTGCTGCTAGTGTATCCACTAGGGCAGAACTCATTTACCCACGAGGTCCCTGAGTTTACGGGGTACTGATTCTTGCCTTGATGGATAAAGCGCGGGTTTACAAAGAGGCCACACTGTGTGACCATAGACACCATTTTCTAGTTTAGGTTGGTTTTCTGAGAAATTACTGAACTGCCCCAAACTATATAAAATTGGTAAAGCTATGACAATGTCAAGGTAAAAGAAAAAGTTAAGAGCAGGTTTCTTTCACTTTCAAGTAGTAAGGGGTGTTGCTGGACAATTGGGAGAATTATAAATCAATCTGGTATCTTTTCTGAATTTCAATGAAATCTCCAAAGGCTAAGGGAAAACCACTGATTAGCCTGGCAAAGGCTAAAAGGTCAGTAATTCTTTCTTTTTTAAAAAAGATTTATTTATTTATGCATACAAGCTGAGGTGTAGGCCAGAGGTGTGGAGTGGTGAGAGGATTCACCAGAGAGAGTGGGGAGCAGAACAGGCAGATGGACTAGTACACTGCTGAGGGGAGCAGTGGGCAAGGCAGGAGAAGTCTCCTGTGCCATGCAGGAATCCCCCTGGCCAGGGATCGAACCCCTGCTACAGTGGCTCTGGATAGCACATAGTGCTGCACTTAACCCGTTGCGCCACCGGGGAGCCCAGGTCAGTAATCCTTAATCTACAGGTCACTGGCTCATCACCAACGCAGACAGTGCCAGTGCCATTGGCCTAACAGCCTCAGCTCTCTTGCAAAGTTAGGGTTTCTCAGAGCTAGCTGCCTAAAAGTCTGTTTACCTTGATCACTGCGGAGAGCAGAAGGCTGGAAAAAGCCAATGGCATACCCAGGCTTATCTGGCTATTTTCACTGCTTAAAGCTAGTCCTCAAAGAAAGAGGAGGCAGGGCCAAAGGACACATGTTTGAGTACCTGCATCAGCATAGATGTCAAACACCGTACAAGAGCCCCTCTCGCAATATTTCAATCTTCTCTCATTTAATACCCGCGTCTCGGGCCTCCCAGGTGGCGCAGCGGTTGAGCGCTGCGCTGTGGAGCTGTCGACAGCGGCGATGCCAGTTCAAAGCCCAGCCAGGAAGAATCCCACATGGCGCGGCAGACCTCTCCTGCCTCGCCCGCTGCTCCCCTCAGCAGTGTATTTCTGATCTGCCTGTTCTGCTCCCCGCTCTGTCTCTGGTGAACCCTCTCGCCGCCCCACGCCTCTGGCCTGTACCCCAGCCTGTATGTATAAATAAAACAAATCTTAAAAAAAAATTTATTTATTAAAAAAAAATACCTGCGTCCCCATGGTATAGGGGTGCTCTCAGGAGTTAAATACCTCTTTCAGGATCTCACACCTCCAGCATTTAGACAGCAGTCTGGCCACACTGCACACACTTGGGGCCACTGGCTTCAGACAGCTTCAGGGACCTAGGAATCCTTGTTGGGACATCCCAGAGTTTGAGGCGCTGAGGGAACCAATGAGAACTAATGAGTGTGTGCAAAAGACCCCCAAACATGCCCCGAAAAGGGTCCTTTCATCCTGCCTAATAATGTTCTCTTGGGGTATGTTCAGTAGAGGGTGAGAATGAGGTATTGAGTTATTGATGCTGTACTGATCCACAATGGAAACAAAATTCTAATAAAACCTCCCGGTCATCAGCTGCAGTCAGTGCTGCTGGAGCACCACCTACTCTTCCTTCAGGCTGGAAGGAGGTCAGTGTGGAGGAGAGAAACTACTGTGGCTTCTGTGCTTTCACAAAACCTCAGGGGCAAGGCCTCTGGCCAGCGCCTGTGATTTCATATTGTGGAATGAATCTGCGATTTCAAGCAGTGTTTCCCTGGGGTTGCAGCTTTCTGTAAGTTTGTTGTGGCTGAGCCAAGAAAGAAGACATATGCAGAATTCTATAGAAATTATGATTCCATGAGAGATTGTGAGGAAGGCCGGTATCTTTCAAAGTGCTAAGTGATCTGGAACATAAAGAATTTCTTTCAGGGCCTCCGTGGCAGCGCAACAGGTTAAATCTCAGCACTATGAAGCTATCAGCAGCCACTGCAGCAGGAGTTTGATTCCTGGCCAGGGAGCTTACCAAATGGCGCAGCAGACCTCTCCTGTTTCCCCGCTGCTCCCCTCAGCAGTGTACTTCAGTAGATCTGCCTGTTCTGCTCCCCACTCTGTCTCTGGTGAATCCTCTCACACCCCCCCCACCTCTGGCCTACACCCCAGCTTGTATGCATAAATAAACAAATCTTAAAAAACAATTTCTTTCAGTTGACTTCCATGTAATGTTGCCACTGACCGGTGTTCCTGAACTAGAAAACATGCATATTTGGGATAAGGAACAGTTTCTCTCAACAAGTCAGCAATTAACAAATGCCATGGGCATTTAAAAACAAAGTTGCATTCAAATATTTTCGATTTTAACATATCAAAATAATGATCTCCTTCGAATATTAAAAAGTAGACCTCTTGTTTTTCTATCCCCTGAATGATATCATGAATTCCTCTTATTTGAAGGTGACTCAAGACTTTACAATTCACTTTTAAGAACCTACAATGTGTAATGTTGTATATAACATGAAATCATCTTAATTGATACAGAAGGCATGCCTGTTACAAAGTCTTTGAAACAAAGGACTTCTTGCCCTATTCAGCTCCTCTACCAAGACACGGGGGAAACGAGAAAATCTCGGGCACCTGGCTGTGTAGCTCACAGCACAGCCAGGTGAGAAGTTCTAGTTCCAAGGGCAGGGTGAGTACCGGAAGTCAGTGCCCGCCAGTGACAGACGAGCGCGGGAGAGCCAGCTGGCAGGAGCGGGCTGGCATCCTTTTGCAGACATTTAGAGTTAAGTTTTACATATTCGGCACGGTCAAAACTCCTATTTCTCAGAAATTCATGCAGCTGACTTCTAGTATTTCTCTGCCTTGGTGGAGTCAAGGAATGCTGTTCAGAGGGAGTGCTATGTTTGATTCACACGGAGGGTGATGTGATTCCTGGGCTCTTGCTTTCTCAGTTACTTCCCCCAGTTCCACAAAGAGCTGCTACTGGCGCTCTTCCTTCCTGCTCTGTAGTCAGTCACCATCTCTCTCGCTGTCATTCCCCAGATACGCCTGGAGCTCGACCGCCGATCAGCCTCCAGGTGGCTGGGGAGTCCGCAGCTGTGCTATTCAAAATGTGGGCCACAGACTGGTGCCGACTTGTCTGTTACGGTCTGCGGCTAGATAAATGTTTAAAAAATTTTTTTTAAAAGTTTTTATTTTTGCATACAAGCTGGGGTGCAGGCCAGAGGTGCGAGGCCGTGAGAGGGCTCACCAGAGACAGAGCGGGAAGCAGAACAGGCAGATCAACCGAAACACACTGCTGAGGGGAGCAGCGGGCGAGGCAGGAGAGGTCTGCTGCGCCATGTGGGAATCTCCCCGGCCAGGCATCGAACTCGTGCTGCAGCTGCCAGCAGCTCCACAGTGCTGTGCTAACCTGTTGTGCCACCAGGGAGGCCCGAGGTTTAAAACTTTTAATGGCAATTCAGCGAATAGTTTGTTGATTCTAATAATAAAATGTTTGACTTCTACATTGTATGTCATTTTTCTAATTGACTTCTATACTGTATGTCAAATTGTAAAATTTAGTTTCTAAAAATATCAGGCTGAGAAGGATTGGAAGTAAAAATCTGGTTTTTCACCAGTGATAGTTTAGTGTTGTTCCAGAGGGTAGGAAGACAAGACCTCTGCTCTGGACACAGTCTCAATTTAATCCTACATGAGTGTCCCATAAAAAAATTCCTTCCATCCTCAGACACACATATTTCTAAGGAACATAAAAAGTCTGAGATTTTGGGGGCCTCCCTGGTGGCGCAGAGGTTAAGCGCTGCACTGTGGAGCTGCTGGCAGCGGCGACGCGAGTTCAAAGCCCGGCTGGGGAGATTCCCACATGGCGCGGCAGACCTCTCCTGCCTCGCCCGCTGCTTCCCTCAGCAGTGTATTTCCATCAATCTGCCTGTTCTGCTCCCCACTGTCTCTGGTGAACCCTCTCACTGCCCCACGCCTCTGGCCTGCACCCCAGCTTGTATGCATAAAATTAAAAAAAAAAAAGTCTGAGATTTTGTAAATAGGTTTGGGGAATTTTAATCTTTTTTTTAAAAAAGGGTTATACAGTGACTACTAGGCTAGAAGAGCAGCAGAGGGGGAGACAGGAAGGCAATGGCAAACAGAGAAGAGGAAATCAGCATGTAAGGAGGAGGCAACACGTACAGAAATTGCTGTAAGTCAAGATGGTGAATCAAGGCTTGCTGGGGGAGGAGAACCCAGAGTTTAGTCCCTACATCCCTCCCTCATCTCCTACCAGGCCATAGAAGCACCTTATCCTTCAGCCTCGCCTCTCTGCTGCACTGCCCAAACATTCCATTCTGGAACTTCACGGCTGTCAGCGCTGCTGTTGCACTTGGTGGAGAGAGTGCCTCCGCCCTCCAGCGCTCTCCTCCTCTCTGCTTGGGGTCCCTGACAGTCCCCGACAGACGCCCCCCCTTGCCCCAGCTGCAGTGCATCTGAACGGGCATTCACACCTGCGGCACAGCACTTACCCGAGAGCGCTGTGCACAGATGTCTGCAAGTCACATCCCACTGGCCCTCTATTATCTATCCTTCCTTTCTCGGTTCTCAGCACACACTTGGAACTCAAATAGGCGTTGAGCCAAATGGAGCACCGGAGAGCAAGTCAGAGGAGTTGGTAAGAATCCCCTCTTTCAGGCTGAGCCCTCAGAAAGCCAGGCCCATTGAAGAGTGTCTAGGAGCCAGACCAGCGCAGCTGCTCACTCTGGGTTCAGCAGGTGGTAGAAAGGGCAACTCAGAGCTGGAGCTCAGCAAAAAAAAAAAAACAAAAACCAAAAAACCAAAAAACAATACAACACAAAAAAACAAGCAAACAAACCAACCAAAAAATCCCCACTCTCCCTAAGGAGAACAGCTAAGTCAGTCAAATCGCAGGTAAAAATATAGCGGGTTTAAAAGCCCGCTCTGCATTAAGTTGAGTTCACAGTGGGCAGAGTGGCTGTAAATTATACATGGGCGTGCGGCTCATTACCTCCAGCCTGAGAAACCACAGGGTTGCTAGACTGTTCAGGCAAAGTGGCTGACGAAGCACAAGATGATGCGTGCTAATGTCCACCAGGGCACGGCAAGGTCACAAGCCTGAAAGCCAAGGTCACAGGCATGAAGAAAAGCCTCTTCCTTTCTGTTCCTCTGCGGTGGAAGCTGTGCAGTGCCCAGCAGTGCCCAACAGCACTGAGCGCGCCCTGACTTCTCACCTCAGGCACGCCTGTCTCTGCCCCGCTCTCTGAGCTTTTAGTTCGGTTGCCCTTTTCTTTTTGTTCTGATTTTTCACACTTGCCTTGATGGTCTCTCCCCTCTCAAACCCTCTCCTTGCTCTCTTTCTGATCTCATTTGCTCCTCTTAGTCCCATTTTCATTGGTACTTAAATGCCACTTCTGTCAAAGTTTCCTTCTCTGCCTCTTGGCACGAGCGCCGTTGGACAGAACACCCGTCGCCCATGCATCCTGATGAACCAATTCACAATTTAAACATTTCTCTCCACCCAACAATTTCCCAGGGATTTTCCCTATTTATGGGGGGCCAAGGTGAGAAAATACAAATGGATCCCTGAGAAACCAGGTTTCAGTATCCTTGAAACAGGATACCCAGCGCTGACATCAGTGGTGATCTCCCCGTGAAATACAACTCGGGCCCTGGCGAAGGCGCGGCGCTTGGGGAGCACACAATCAGAGTTCAGACTGGCCTGGGAAACAGCGGAGGCAGGTCATTTAGTAATGAGCAAGAGATCACTACTTGAAACATAACCCAATCTTCTCACTAGAAAAGTCAAACAAACCTTTCTTTTTCTAGAAGGTCTATTATTCTACTGATATGTGCACTTACATGCCTGAAACTTGTCAGAAACAAGCTGACTGAGACATAAGCAAAGAGATTCTAAGAGATCCCCTCTGCATTTTTACTGGCTTCCCAGAACCTCTTGATGGAAGAAGAGATAATACAAGGCCCTTTCCGCAGGGTCTGTCTCCAAAAGGATCAGTCATTCTTTCCAGTATGTTACTTGGAGGTACAGGGGCTTGCCTTGAATGCTATCAAAACCCACACTCGGAGATTCCTCAATTTTACCTAGTTAAAAAAAATGATATAGTTTTAATTCTAAAATTATAATACTCTTGAAAAAATTCTAAGATGACCTGGGTTCAAATGGAACACGTGTGTCACAGAGGAGCTTCTTTTGCTCTCACTCCAACAGCTACAGAGCTACTTCTCAGAGTTGTGAAAAAAGGCTTCAGAGTTTCAAGTCAGAGTAAAAAAGAATCATCAACACTGGCTTTATCAGCACTGGGAAATATGAAAATCTACAAATTTTCAAAATAGAAAAGCAACCCTGAACTTTAAAGCAAGTATAAATAAATAAGCATAGCAATGGACAGTGAGTTGGCATGCATTGTTTCACTCAAATGTCAGTGTCTCTGTAAGGCAGACAAAGCAAGCTCTGTCCTTGTTTAATAGACGTTAAGCAATTTACACAAAGTTGGGTAGTTTAAATCAGTGATTTGCATTCTTTAATAAAATCCCTCTACCTCCTCAACAGCTCCCCTCATCTCTGCTTTCCTAGGTCACCAGGTTTCCTGAGATTAGTTTTTTCTTGATGACTTTATTTCCTCACAGACTATCATCTCTTATATCTAGGCAAACTACTAAAAAAGCTAATAATTTGTTTTCTCAAGTATCTACATTCTCAAAATCCATTATTGTCAAAAAGATTGCCGATGCCCGGCCTCACGGGGTGCTCAGCAGTCTCAACTATTTGAATGAAATTTCTAGCAATTCTTTGATCCTCAGTTTTGATTCCAACTCCCCTCTGAAACACTTTCTTCTCCTGTTTTACACGCCATCACTCTCCTTGCTCTGTTACTCCCAAATATCTTAAAAAAATTCAACCGTTCAACACCTATTCCCCTTTCAAGCTCCCATGCAAACAGCGACTCTGAAGCCTTCCACCAAAGCCTTCCTGAGGCTCCTCAGCACTTCATACCACCAGGGGCTTCTCACGCACTCGCACTGTGACTGTCTCTCCCTTATACAAGAAAAGTTCTTTGGATATGGAAACTGGCCCATCACTTTGCTTCATCTCTAGGGTCTAGCAGATCACCTGGCACTTACCCATTCGAACTAATATCTGAACGAACTGCCAGTAAGTAGCAGTGGCACGAACGCCAGAATGCCTCTGCCATTGCTCTTTGCACAGATGTCCAGAAAAAAAGACTCAGAGTTAAACCTCACTCCTTTCATGAGAGTGGTCAGACTAGATTCATCCCTTTTGAAAAAGATCTCACTTAGCAGGGCCTGCCCACACACCATCCTTCTGAGCAGAACTGTCACCCAGGTCATGCGGTCACACCTGGTACAGCTCTGACTCCTACAGTCTGCGCCTCCTTCTCTCTCCACCCCGGGGCAGGGAGAAGGTGGTTAGCTAGATGCCAGGATCTGGGCCCTTGCCAGGAACCAAATCAGCTAGCATCTTGATCTTGGACTTCCCAGCCTCCGAAACCGTTGAGAAATAAAAGTCCACAGTTTAAGCCACCCAGCCTACGGCGTTTTGTTACAGCAGCTCTGGCACACCAATACATGCCACTTAAATACTCTGGAAAATGTCTTTTTTTGGGCAACTCCATTTGTAAGAAAATTGTTCCTTAGTCCCAGGGTAACTCCTGACCTTTGTATCTGAGAATTGGAGAGAAATAAAGAATATAGGGGATATGACCACAATGGAAGGGACTAATTTTCAAGTGAAAAATAATCTGACTTAAACACTGAGGAAAAATTTTAAACTCAAAACCAAATCAATAATACAACAAAGAAATAAATTCTCCAGAAAGGTATCATGGTATCCTGTGGAAAATAACAGCTTGTAGAAAAAAGACAAATCAAGGTTTAAATTAAGGATCACTGTTCCTTAGTTCCCCATCTATGAAGTGGGGATAATAATGTACTGACTTATTGTGACAAGGTAGTAAAGGATCAAAGTGCTTTGAACAACTAGAAAAGGGGGAAAAAGAAATTTTCTTAAATGACTCTTAATGAACAATATTTATGATGAAATCCATAAATACTTAAAAGAATGAAAAACTGAAACAGACCATAGGAATGTAGCAATGTCAGATATCATTAGGCTGCCCCCTTCTTGTGCCTCTATTTATAGTGTTACTTATATTAGAGCTATTTATGTTTAGTTCCCCAGACTTTAGCTAAATTCGGGGGCAGTAATTGCTCTCTGTGACTCTGAATCAGTGGATCCACAATGCATGAAACTAAATCCTTCATCAATACTGAGTATCCAAGAAAAGAATTCTCTGAAAAACAAAAAGGAAATGACATCATGCTTTCATTATATTGTCACAAAAGATGTTCTGCCTGTTTTAGGTGTAGTCCATATTTCAAAAGAAATACTTGCTGAAAAGAGTACTTGTTAACTAAGAAAGGTTGTCACCGAATCAAAGGATTGCAGTGTTGGAAAGGAGTTGAGTCCTTCTGGAAGCCACCCAGTCTAACATCTTATTTGATGCAGACATACTGCCCTCTGCGATACTCCTGATGGACAGGCACCCATCTGCAGCTTAAAATACTTGCTGGAAAAATTTTTTTCAGGTAACTAATTGCTAGGTGTGGACTAAACTTTGTCTCCTGGAACTACTACCTTTGATTCTTGTACTTCCTGAGAGTTCACGAACTTACTTAGTTCTCCCTCTTTAGAACCATTTCAAAAAGCTTGTGGGAACATTCACGTTCCTTGCCCAACACTTTCCACCTTCCTATTGAGCCTCCTCATTTTCCAACTGTATGCTGGGCACATTTCAGCTGCCTCACCTCTGAGTTAGCAGCTCCAGTTTGCCACGGCCCCTGTCACTGCAGACTCAACAAGTCGCTTGGGTGTGTGCTCACGGTGGATCACTGACCTCCTCTGCCACTGACAGTGTGCTCTTCCGTCCGAGCCACTAATATCTTTATGGCTACTGAGCTTTCAGATACTATATTTGCTTTCTCAGCTTCAAAACTATCAGGTCAAAAGCAAAAAGAGAATGCTTCTTGGGACTCCCTGGTGGCACAATGGGTTAAGCACAGCACTATGAAGCTGTCTGGAGCCACTGCAGCACGAGTCTGATACCTGGCCGGGAAGATTCCCACATGGCGCAGCAGACCTCTCCTGCCTTGCCCGCTGCTCCTCTCAGCAGTGTATTTCAGTTGATCTGCCTCTTCTGCTCTCCACTCTGTCTCTGGTGAACCCTCTGACCACCCCATACCTCTGGCCTGCACCCCAGCTTGTATGCATGAATAAATAAATCTTTAAAAAAAATAAAAAAGAGAAAGCTTCTTTTAAAACCTTGGCAGTTTGAGTTGCAAGCCTTCAAGCTGGGGCTGGTATCGTCAGATTACTACACAAGATGGCCTCACACTTCCTTTGTATTATGCTCAACATCAAGGACAGGGAAAGAGCTATACATTCAGAAGTCAAGTCCTCCTCCAACGTGGGGATTTGTGGATGCAGAGTGCTGACAAGTGAGGCCTGTGAGGCAAAAGTGACGTCAAGCCTAATTAAGAGCCTAGAGCTGCCAAACCTCAGACCGCTGCTAGTTCTATCAAATACAAACCTCAGACCACTGCTAGCTCTATCAAACACGACAATGATACAAGTGCACTTTTCCATGAGTCTTACTGTGGTCCATTCCACATCTCTAGAAGTTACTAGAATTTTCCACTATAAACCACATATACAATCCTGGAAAGAAATTTAGAAGGCCTGAAGAAGGCTCTAAGTATCTAATTATCCTCCAAATTTCTCACAGAAATGCAAAAGCAGGAATGCCTTTTAAAAACCCATTTAGGATAATAGTACCGACTTCTCAGAGCGCAGCCGTGAGCATCCTGGAGAACAAACCACCCATCACAACGGACGAGAAGTCTGACCAGACTATACGCGACCAACGATGGTTTTTGGCGGTACAGGTGGGAAGCTCTGGTTGCTTTCCCAAACTTGGGCTGATAAAAACTGTATTTCAGGAAAAAATAAACCTCACACCCATTTTTAACACTTGGCCAAGGCACCATAATGACATTCGAGAAGAGTCCAACAGTGTGTTATACCTCATAAGAAAATCTAAGCGAGCAGAAGGTGTAGAGCCAACTAGGCAATCACTTTTGACAGGAAGCAGAGTTAAAGTCACGGGACATGAGGAGGGTGGGGGTACCAGGCCAGATGAGGGGAGAGGAAAGGCAAGAGCATAGTGATGGGCGCTTCTGAACCAGACGAATTCTTTTCTTTTTTTCCTGCTAATCTTCCATAAATTGGAATGTGACTGTTTTCTAGAAGAGACAATACATACTAGACACTCACCAAAGCTTACTGATTGAATTATTTCTTCAAAGAGGCAAAGCATAGAGGAGTTTCTCTGTAAAGCAAATAATAGCAAGAAGGCACTGATTATGTCTTAGAAAAACCGGTGGGTTCACAGTAATATTATCACTATTGTTGTTAAGAATGCTAAATGGTTAATCAAGCAGTCACAGTCACAGCAGGCAACATTTATTACTTGTCATGTGCCAGGCACTTGCTCTGTGGGGTCAGTCCCCTTCTGCCCTGAGAACCACCCTCTGCGGAAAGGGGCAGGGTCACCACGGTGGGGACAGGAAGTCTGACTGCTCAGGGCTCTGCTCCCGTCACATAGAAACTTCTGACAGGTAACGATTTTCTCTGTAGCGGCCACACACATCCCCGGCAGACGAAATGTCCCTTTCCTCCAATAGCTGCCCAAATCCAATTTTACCAGTCTTCTTAATTTTGGTCAGTTATTTGGGAAAAAGATAATTTGTTGCATTCCTAAGGTGGACCATCTCTTAATTCGTCAGTCATTTGTACCTTTCTTCTGTGAACTGTTTGTTCACATCCTCTGTCCGTTTTGAGTTAAATATTTATAATTATTGATTTGTAGGCAGTCATTTATATATTCTGGATATTCTATCAACATCTAGCATATAAATAAATAAGTAAAGGGGGACAATTAGCTAAACTTTAAAAAGGTTTATAGCAAATTGCAGCTGGATTAAATATAATGAAATCATAAAAGCATAATCCTTTCTTACAGCAGTCTGCCAGTTTCTTGATATTAATTTAATAAAGTTATATATTTATGTTGAGGAAAAAGTAATTCAAATAAGCAGAACAGAGCATTACAGACTATATTAGAAAATTAGTATAAGAAGACTGTGACAAATCTATGTCACTGAAAGTACATCTGGTCCTCAAACAATATAGAGGTTTGGGTCGCTGTCTCCCCTCAACCCTCCTGCTTTTGACTTCCCAGAAATTTAACTTCCAATAGTCTGCTGTGGACTGGAAGCCTTATTGATACATCAATGTGAAGTAACATATAATTTGAATGCTCTATCTATAATATACTGTATTCTTACAATTAAGCTAGAGAAAGTAAAATGCTATTATGAAAATCATAAGAAAAACAGATTCACAGCATTTCTAGGTGCCTGGAATTTATAATAGAAAAATTAAATGTCTTTTAAAATGCATTACTTTTGCAGATATCCCTCCTCAACAGACATAAATATGGTTAAACTTCTGGAAAGAAGGGACTGTGACTCATTCCTTTCTGTATATTTCAAGTGCACAGTGTCCCACACAGAAGTCACCCAACAAACCTTTGTCAAATGAATGAAATGGGGACTATTTCACAAACACAGTCTTTATATCAGCTATTTAAAATTCTCAAATTGGAAACCTTTCCAGGAGAAACATATTTTCTCTCCAAGTAATATTTCATTCTTATTTTTAATTTATAAGTAGGAAGCATTATGCTTTTAACAAACAACAAAGAAAGGCAAGTCTTTTAATATATATGAACTGAATGTACATGTATGTGAAAGGAGGTGGGGTGACATATTTCAGTTTTGAAATAACTTATGGCAAATGCAAAAGCTTATGAGTTTTCTCAGACACAAAGGTTATCTCTGATTTATGAAGTATGTTATTCATACTGAGTATTTATTAGAAGCTATGGCAAGGCTCTATATGTGTAGAAGGGTCACAAATATTTATTAAGACTTTACAAAATGACCTTAAACACGTATGCTTGGTTCAGTACCAGTCCCACTGGAAACTATACTGAATAATATACAGAACCACAATATAATTAAACCGATGTGTAGAGACACAGGAAGAGCCAAATGGAACAACAAAACAGAAATACTCCCCAAATAAACCCAAGTCTTATAGAAACTTAGCATATGACAAAGACAGCATGTCAAAACAGTGGGTAAAGGATGCATAACTGGTAAACAGCACTGGGACAAAGCTCTCTGAATTGCAAGAGAAGTCTGACTTCAGCTACACATCATATGCGGAAATACAGTCCAGGCGGATTAAAGAGCTACACATTAAAAAGAGGAGACACAGGAGGCTACTTAATTAATCTTGGAAAAAGGTCTTCTTAAACAAGACACAAAAGGCAGAAAGTCACATGGAAAATATTGATGACTATAAAACGAGAATTTCAAATTTCTGTTCAATAAAAAGGAGCCATGCAATACACTGAGAGAAAATATTTGCCACACACATAACAGGGAAAGGAATGATATTAAAGAACACCTAATAAAGTTACAAGAAAAATAGGCCACAGAATTCAATAGAAAAATGGGCAAAAACACAAAACCGACAAGCAAGTCAAGGAAGACAGAGCACTGCTGGCCAAACACGGATTTGGGGAGTCCTCCAATCACAGTCACAGTAGCTGACACGCACTGCTCACAGGCCTCAGGCAATTTTCTCAATGCTCTAGATGTCAACTCCTTTCATGTCCCACCAGCCCCATGCGATAGGAGCTGTTTTTTCCCCATCTACAGAGAAGGTGGAGGCGGAGGGCAAAGAAGCTGCTCAGGGGTGCACAGCCAGGGCGAGGGGCTGGGCTTCCGAGCGGGCAGCGGGCTTCTACAGTTCAGTCTAGCTCTTCACCTCTATGCTACGTTACCCCTCCGGGGATGCCAGGAGCCAGGGAAATACCAATTCAAACAACAATCATTTGTTGTACAAATTGGTAAAAATAGAAAAGACCAAGGTAGTCCATGTGGAAATGAGTACCACCAGCATTTTCTTTTTGGAGTAAAACCTCTTCTCACAAACAGGTGTAAACCTACACCTCTAAATCATTTGCAATTAAAAAAAAAAAAGACAAAAACTTTCTTCGTAGAGAAATACTCTGAAAGAAAATTCAGAAAAACAATTTACCCCATGGAAGGTAGACAGCTGGTTTCTGAGGAAAACATTAATTTTATTCCTACAGGTAGCAACAAATCCTCATGCCAATAAAGGCTACCATAGGATAAATATTCCATTGCTTTCATGCTAACTTTTATATGTGGCTGCTTCCCTTGAGATTTAATCAGCTTTAGGTGAAACTTTCCCTGAAAGCTTGTCTTGACTCGGTATCATCACTGAATTATTCACCTCCCCTCCCAGAGGGCTGATGCAAGTTCTGTTTCAATTCTTCCATAGTTGTCCCCTAGCTTCTTCTTCAACAGGTTCAAGAAGCAATACTCAAGGTGAGAAGCTCAAACTTTCCCTTTCTGATTCCTTGAAAAGCCAAAAAAAGACCCTTCCTTGTTTTCTGAAATCATTTCTCTATGATCTCTACTTCTACAGCATACACGTTAAGTAACAATACTTACGGGAAAAAATAAATCCATGTCAGAGCTTTTCTAACACTTCAGCCATCCTACAATCTTAGGGGGTCCACTAGGAAGAGAAACAGGGAAAAGCAAATGGGGCTACAAAAGGGGATGTCACAAATTCACCACATAAGGTTGACTGTGAACGACAACATGCAAAGGCTGAAATGCCAGGTCTCCCTGGTGGAGCAGCGGGTTAAGCGCAGCGCTGTGCAGCTATCCGCGCAGGGCGGCGGCGCGAGTTCCACGCCTGGCCAGGAGCTTCCCACATGGCGCAGCAGACCTCTCCTGCCTCGCCTGCTGCTCCCCTCAGCAGTGTATTTCAATCAATCTGCCTGTTCTGCTCCCCGCTCTCTCTCTGGTGAACCCTCTCACCGTCCCACACCTCTGGCCTGCACCCCAACTTGTATGCAAAAATAAAAAAAAATAAATCTTTTTTTAAAAAAGGTTGTAATGCCTTGAGCTTTTTAAAGAGAGCATGGCAGGTCAGCTTCCATTTGAACAATTTCATTTGTACATCCAAGACTTCCTACAATTTTTTTTTTGCAAGCTGCATTCTAAAATTGAGTGCCAACTTGGTTTTTGATTATGACAAAGCAATTACAATTTGCAAGGATGAGATGGGTAGGGTGAAACGCACAAGCAGAGAAGTTCTAACTTCTCCTTCACAGAGAAGTGTTTTAACCCTCCAGTGGTGACCACATTTTCACATAGAGGAATATAGGAATGTTTCATAGGGTACACATGGGATGTAAGAGGAGATTAAGGTCAGCAGGAAAATGAAATTATTGTATAAGTACAAGATTGCATTTTTTTCCACCCGCATTAAAAGGTTACAGGTGAACACTCTCTGGAAACACAAAACTTCCTCACGACATCAAGGACAGGAGGTTGCACCAGTCGCATCATCACAGCAGTCCCAGGCAACGATTTCCCTAATCTAGGAGATCCTGCCGTGTCCCCAACGCAATCATATAAATAATTGCTGGACAGCTCCAAGGGTGAGGCGTTAACCACACACAAACGTGAGCCGGCCAGGACACCCTCGCCAGGCGCCCCAGTACCCAACCAAAGCTCCTCTAGGCATCTCACGCACGAATGTAGGGTTCTCCCTTTGCTGGAAAGAAAACTGAGGGGCTGCGGGGAGCAACGGCGACCATCCGAAGCCTCCAAAGGCCCAAGGCAGAGTTAAGGCGAGGTGGATCTCGGACTTCTCCCCCTTCCTCTGCTCCAGCCCTGGACGGAGCCACAAGTGAGGACGAGAAGTTGTGGAAGCCAGCGGGGTGGGGTGGGGTGGGGAGCCCGCGCGAGTTTAACACACCCAGCTCATTCGTCCCACGCAAGGTCACTGCTCCAAGCCACTTTTCCCTGCCGCCCCGGGGGGCTTCGCTCCAGGGGCGGCTGGACTTCGACGCTAGCCCACCGCGCCCCCTCGGCCCTTCCCGGCGGGCTGCGGCCCCTTCCCGGCCTCTGGGTGCGGGCCGGAGCTCGGACCTCAGCGGGCCTCCCCGACCCCCGTTTCCGGCGCCTCCGGAGCCCAAATCCGGGCTCGCCGCCTCCACCCCCCGGGGCTCCCTCAACGTCCCGTTCCGGGCTCAGGCGCCCCTTTCCCCGCCTCCAGCGCCCGGTCCCGCCCGGGGCGCGGGACGCCGTCCCTCCCGCCCTCCGCCGCCCGCTCCCTGGCGCCCACCTGGCGCGGCCCCCGCCCCCGGCCCGGCTCCTCGGGGAGCGGCAGCCCTCCCGGCCCCGCCCCGCTCCCGGGCGGATACAGTTTGAAGCCCCTCAGGATCTCCCTGGCCCGCTCGTCCTTGGCTGACATGATGCGGCGGCCGCCGCCCGCGGCTGTCCCACGCTGGCCCGGCGGAGCCTCGCAGACGGTGCCCAGACGCCGAGGACGGAGCCGCAGCCGGGCCTGGAGACCTCGGGCGAGAAGCGGCAGCGGCCAGACCCGGACCGGCCTCTCCCCTCAGCTCCCGCTCCTGATCCCTTCTCCTTCCCCCTAGCCTCGGAGCGCCCGCCCCGAAGCCAATGGCAAGCCCGCGTCGGAGATTGGCATCCCGGTCAGCCAATAGAAACACTCAGCGGCTTCGCAGGGGGACGGGAGCGTCAATGGAAAGGGCCCTGCCCGGGAAGTCCCGTAGGACAATTTTTTCTTTCGGGCTGGTTGCCTGGCGTTTGCCCCAGCGGAGGTTGGCTTCACATCTGCCAAGGCTCTAGGGGACCGCTCCCGCCGCTGAGCACCCTAGGACTCTGGGATGACGGAGGGTTGCACTGTGCGATGTGGCCGAGACTACATTTCCCAGCATTCCAGGGGCGCCCCCCCGGGGACCACAGATCCCAGCACGCAACAGAAGCCCACGGACTACAAATCCCAGCATCCCTTGTCCTCTGTAACTTAGACTCCAGTGTGCCGCGCAGTGTGCGCAAAAGCATTAAGCCGCCTGCAGTTTTGGTGGCTTCAGAATCCGGCGGCTTAAAACCGGGCGGGAAGACCCTCTTCACCCTCGAAAGATGATAACAGCCTACAGAGAGGTAACTTCTGTTTTCATGGAACTCAGAAATCTCCTGCAAATCATGGTAAGGCTGCAAAGAACAAACAAAAACAATGATTAAACCGTGAAAGATAATACCATGAAAGATAATACCACAAAACGACTCCTTCAGATCGTGTTTGTTTGTAAGTCTGGGGTGTCTTTTATGTGTTTTGCAGGGGTTTCTGGGGTGCTCCTGCTTTGAACTGGGAGAGACATCGACTGTACACTCAGAATATCAACACAGAAAGGTACTTTAGAGAATTTGCTAATTCAGCCCCTGTTGTTTCACATATGAGGAAACTGAGGCTCAGGGAGGCTAGGAGCTTGATCAAGGATGACAGCAAGTTGGAACAGAGTTAGAACTCGGCCTTAAGTCTCCTGACCCGCAGTCTGGGCTCACACCACACCAGGGTGGAGATATTTTTAGCAGCATATCTGCATGACAGTCTCGCTGAGGTTTTCCTAACCAGGTTGAAGCATCCAGAGGTTAAGTATTTGTTTGGTTATTTTCATGCAGGTGAAGGAGTGAGATGTTTGTTTATCTTCAGTCTAGGTAGGTCTTGATGTTTGGACTTGTTGTTTTTTTACTCAAGGTGACCTTTAGTGTGATTTAGGAACTGGGTAAAATTGTAGTGTAAGCTAAATTTTCCTTGGAGACCTCCTCTGTCTCTTCCTAGTTCTTTCCTTTCTTGTCCCCCTTTTACTCCTCTGGGTCCCCACCCAATTTTTCCTTTCATGTAATTCAAGTTTTTTCAGTTTTTATTATTGGTCAGGTACTCTGTTGGCAAAAGACGTGGCCACTGCCACCAGGAAAATAATCATCTAGTTAGGGGAAAAAGGTGACTCCTTGAGAGTCAAGATGGTCTGTGGTAAACCACATAAAGGAAATGACATCAGATGCTACATTGGCCCTGATGGAGAGATTTATTCCGGCTGGTGGCTTTTACACTTAGGATTGTTTTTTACATCAAGACATTTTGTCTTTATATTTTCTGATTATGAAATGCCCCATACATACAATGATGGCACATTTTTACATATATATGTATACACACCCGTGTCAACGCCCAAATCAAAATATAGAACATTTGCTGTAAATGTGCCTTCCCTTCCATGCTGCATCCGCCCATCCTCAGGTAGCTACTCTTGGGGTTTCTGTGCCTGTACATCGGGTTTGTCTGTTCTGGACTTTGTCTTAGACATAATCACACAGTAGCTACAGTATGAATCTGGCTTTTTGTTCATCAGTGTTTCTGTGGGACTCATCCATGTTGTGTGTAGCAGTAACTTGTTTTCTTTAAATTGCTGAGTAATATTCCCTTGAGTATATATAGCACTGTTTATTCTACTGTTGATGGGCATTGGGGTTACCAATTATCAGTCTTTGGTTTTGATTAACAACGCTGCAATGAACATTCTTATAGGTTTGTTTTTGTGGACTTGTGCACCCATGGCTGGAGAGGAGTTGCTGGCTTGTAGGGTGTGTATGTCATCAGCAATAGTAGATACTGCTAGTTTTCCAAAGTGATTATATAAATTTTCACCTTCACCAACAATGCCTTGTTGACAATATCCTTGTCAATCTGGGGTGTGTCCGTCTTTTAAAATTTTTTTAATTTCAGCCATTCTGGCTAAATGCAATAACTCATAGTTTTAATTGGCATCATCTCTGCTGTTGAGCACCTTTTCATATGCTTACTGGCTATTTGAATGTCTTCATTTGTCAAGTACCTGCTCAAGCTTTTTGCCCACTTTTTTAATTGGGCTGCTTGTCGTACTTTATGTAGTCTGGATAGGGAAATTCTTTGTGTGATGTATGCTTTGCAAATGTCTTTCCCACATCTGTGGCTTATCTTTTCACTCTCTTGCTGGTGTCTTTTGAGAAACAGAAATTCTTAATTTTAATGTAGTTCACTGTTTTCTTTTATGATTAATGCTTTTTGCATCTAGTTAATGAAATCTTTGCCTACAGAGGTGGTAGAATTTTAATAGGCAAATGAGAGAAGAGCATTGTAAAAAAGAAGAGAGAGCAGGGCCTCCCCGGTGGCGCAGCAGTTAAGCGCTGCGCTGTGGAGCTGTCAGCAGCAGCGACACGAGTTCGACGCCCGGCCGGGGAGAATCCCACATGGTGCCGCAGACCTCTCCTACCTTGCCCGCTGCTCCCCTCAGCAGTGTATTTCTGATCTGCCTGTTCTGCTACCCGCTCTGTCTCTGGTGAACCCTTTCGCCACCCCACGCCTCTGGCCTGTACCCCAGCTTGTATGTATAAATAAAAAATAATAAAAGAGAAAAAAAAAAGAAGAGAGAGCAAACTTGAGATAGGCCCTTGACCTTGGAGAGGGAAGGAGTAAGTTGCTCTGGGTCTGGGAAGACCTAGGGCTTGGACTGTGAAGATAAAGCTGGAGGTATACTGCAAAGGGTTTTAACTGAGCCTTGGAATCTGGACATTATTTTGGAGGAACTAGAGGCGCTGCCGGAATATTTATGAACTCAAACAGAACATAGTTGTCTTCCTTCCATGCCAAATTGCCCCTCCTCCTCTGCAGCCCTCTTCACTTAGCACCATCTCCAGACAGCTCTGATCTGAATGATATCTTCTTTCCCTCTCCCCACATTTAGCTGGTCACCAAGTCTGACAGATTCTGTGGTCTAAATGTCTCCAATAATGTCCCTTTTCCACCTTTGTCCAGCTGCCACTGCCCTTGTTCAAGATCTCACAGTCTCTTATCTGGAATTTATCAGTCATCTCAAGGTTTGCCCTGATTCTAATTCTTTTCACATCCAATCCACTCTTATAGCAGTTAGTGTGATCATTATAAGATGGCAATTATTCATACCTGTCTATATAGCTCCCTAGTGCCCTTAAGATAAAAATAACTCCTTTCCATGGCTTACACTCTTTGTGATTTGCTTGTTCAGTTCTTCTAGGGTCAACTCAAGCATCATCCTTCAGAAGCCTCCTTTAAATCCCCTCTCCTTAGGGCACAGTCTGGAGAGCCTTATCTGTACCCCTAGAGCACCTGTGGTATTGTCTGTCACATCACAGCCAGACATGGTTCTCTTTGGGTGACTAAACTCCTTCTCACTGGAACTTTGCTGTATTTAGGACTTTACTGGGCATCGTGAGTGCATGGCCTGTGGTTTCTAAGACCCCTGATGACTTGAATCTAGCTCTGTGCCTCTCACTGCACCCTGAATGTCAGGGTCTAGCCATGCTAGATTTCTTTCCTTTATCAGTATATGCTGCACAGCGCAAGTCCCTGTGACTGGGGTCACTGCCCTATTTCTTCCCTCTTCAGCCAGGAAGATGCCTGTTTTTTCTTCCCCAAAGAAAAGAACTTCCCGTCTTTGCTTCCTAAGTGTTGCCATATCTCTTTCCTCCTCTTCAAGACCTGACAATCTCTGGTGCATACTTTGAAGGAGTCAGCTGGTGTTCAGTTTGTGGAATTCCTTAGTCTCTGACAGGCGTGTTGCTAAGTACCAAATGCAACGCCGCTCATTTTGGTCACAGAGAACCATTATTGATTCAACCCATATCTTGCTTATTTTATTTATTTATTTTTAAAGATTTTTATTTATGCATACAAGAACTGGGGTGTAGGCCAGAGGTGTGGGGGTGGGGGTAGGGGTAGTGTGTGTGTGTGTGTGTGTGTGTGTGTGTGTGTGTGTGTGTGTGTAAGAGGATTCACCAGAGACAGAGCGGGGAGCAGAACAGACGAATCTACTGAAATACACTGCTGAGGGAAGCAACGGTTGGGTAAGGCAGGAGAGGTTTGCTGCACCCTATGTGGGTCAGCTCCCTGACCAGGGATTGAACTCATGCGGCAGTGGCCGTAGATGGCTTGACAGCGCTGAGACTTTAATCCCCGCACCACCAGGAGGTCAAGAACATGGCCTTGGGCCTCAGAGAGCCTGGGTTCCAAATCGGACTTTGACACTTACTGGCTTGGATTTTCAGGCATGGTAAACTCACTTGAAGAGAGTTATGAGAATTCAGCAGAACAATGTACAGCACCTGGCATAGGGGAAAACGCTCAACAGGCAGTTATTATTAGGCTAATATGTCTCAACACCCCAGAGTTGCCTCAGTTGCCAAAGGGAACTCTTGAGAAGTAAAGCTCAGCCAAAGGGGTGGATTTCGGTCCCAGGAAGGTGATGACGAGGCCTCAGTATGGCCTAGGCTGCATTCCTTGCCTCTCCCTACCCAGTTTCTGGGTTAGGACCCGGCTCGGACCGTCTTTCCTCGGGCCCCATTTCCAACTGGATGAAGGAGTGAGGCCGCGAACGCGGCGGGGGGGAACCTAGTGTGGGCGGAACTCGAGTGCAGCGGCGGGAGGCTTCCGGGGGGAGTGACTAGGGAGACGGGTCGGCGGAGGGAGAAAAGCGCCGGACGCCGGCCGATCATGGACGCTTGACAACCCGCGGGCAGGCGCCGGGAGGCCGAGCAGCGACCGAGAGGACGGATCGGCGACGAGAACAGGTAGGGCCAGGCGAGAGGGCCGGCCCCACGGGGCCCGGCACCCTGGGCTAGTCCGGGCCGTCCGGCTGGGTGCCTGCTGCTCGGGAAGCCCGCGGCCACACCGCCCCGCCCCCGCTCCGGGGATCGCGCCCGGTGGCTCCTCACGCCGCAGCCGAAGGCCCTGCCAGGAGCAGCCGCCGGCCCTGAGGTCCACCCAGCCTGCGACCCTCAGCTCCGGCGCGGCGGCTGCTCTCGCTTCCCCACCCCTGGAGCCTGCCCCGATGCCGTCCATCAAAATAGCGCCCCCTTGGTACGGGAGCTCCTTACCTCTGTGTCCCTGTCCCCTCAGACTCTCCCACCCTAAAGAGACTATTCGGCTTTTCCTTACCTGTTAGCCCCCACCGGCTTCGCTTCTTATGCCGAGGTTTTTTTTTTCAGGGACCGAAGTTTATATTTCTTTATGCTCTCTTCTCTGAGCTCTTCCATTCAGTCTCCTCACACAGTTCAAAACACTTGGGAGATTTTTCTTCCGCTTCTCTCAACCATCACTACCTTCCTCCCACCCCCACACTTTTCTCTGTCATCCTTTTCCCTATACCCTTCTCATTACCCATCCCTCCCCTTTATTTCTTGACACTTCACTTTCTTTCATAGGTAGCTCAGGCTACCTGCTTGTTTTTCTAATATTGTGAAAGGGCTGCTACTCTGTGTGTCTGCCTCTGCGGAAACTTAGTTTCCCTGTACCAGATTATCCTCCTTTGAATTGTTGAGTGCTTCAATCTAACAAACCTCTTCATTTTGTCACACTGCCCCAATATATGTCATTCTTGGAGGAGCAATCTTTTCTTATGCAGGACACCTGTGGAATTGATTTGCTCTGTGTGTGTGTGTGTGTGTGTGTGTGTGTGTGTGTCTGTCTGTCTGTCTGTCTTCACATACACTCAACAATAATTAGGTTATACCATTTGTTAGGCCGGGACCTGGGTTGGCAGCAGGGAATTCATGATGGCCTCTTAGTCACTTAAACAGGATGCAGGAGCCTTCTGTATCTGTCATCAGGTTGGCAGTTTTTACTCAGATCTTTTGATTGTGTTCTTGAGATTCTGTATAAATTCTAAAGTCAGATTTCATAAAGAAGGCCAAGTAGAGGGATTTTCTTCTTGGGCTCACATAGTATGTATTTTCTTGGTTTGAATATATTGCTGCTTATTTTTCAAAATGATTTCCCCCCTTATTCTGTTTAAATGACAACTTGTATTAAATGAGAAATTTTTCTTGTTTGATTTTTCTTGTCTGATTTGTAGGTGTGATTCTAACGACACATGGAAGCTGTCGTTGGTTGCAGGTGCTGACATCTGTCACCTCTGTGTATGGGCAAGAACCTTTGTTTCTTAACTAGAGTTTGTAAATGAAGTGGCCATAAAACAGCCACCGAGAAAGTCCTGTGTGTTTCTTTAGGTTAGGTTTAAGGGCTTAGAAGGTGCTGCTTTTGCAGGAGGGCCAGAAGGGATGAAGTAGCTTTTACTCAGTGTGTTTCAAACCTCAGAATAAGGACAGAATCCCTTAACTTCAGGTTGAACCCTACCCATCTCACAAAGGGGTCATTGCATCTGTTCCCAGAAACTGTTTTTTCTTTACTGGTATTATAAAATAAAAGCATTCTGATGTCCGATTTAGAATTAAATGTACTTGGACTTAGCAAAGGGGAAAGAAGAATGAGCACGGTGCTTTTCTTTTGGACAGATCTCAAGGCCAGAGAATGGCAGGTGAACAGAAGCCCTCAAGTAACCTCCTGGAACAGTTTATTTTACTAGCCAAAGGGACCAGTGGCTCAGCCCTCACTGCTCTGATAAGCCAAGTCTTGGAGGCCCCTGGAGTTTATGTCTTTGGAGAACTGCTGGAGCTGGCCAATGTGCAGGAGGTAAGAAAAGTCTCCAAACAGTTTCTCTGTCTTCTTTGTTCTAAGCCTTTCTGTGATTCTCCAGTTTCTCAGGCATTATAGTGCCGAAACATCGTGGACCTGTGAGGTGAGGGATGGGAATGGGTGGGAAGGGAAGAGAGCAGGGATGATGTCCTGAGCTCCTTCCAGTCAGTATTGTCATGTGAGCATGGCATAGAAGTTGATTGGGTTGCTAATAATTTGAAAGAGAGGAAAAGATCCAAGTTTGAACCTGAAAAATTGGAAAAGCAGCATCTAACCATAGACTGATGCTTAATGGGCAATTTCAGGCATTCTTAGGGGCAGAAAACCTCCAGTGCAAATACAGACAAGGTTGGTTGTGTGTAGCCGGAAAAGGAAATGATTGCTGCTGAATGTGAGAGACACGGGTGGCGGATGTATTGTTCCCGCGGAAAAGGGTGAGCTTGTGCTACTGTGGGTGTGTGAATGACACAACGCGGAAGGTTGGGAAATGGTTTTTTTGCTTTGCTTGCTTGTTGTTATTAAACTCTTGCTCATCAGGTTTTGGTGGCTATACCTTAAAAATGAGAAGATCCAGTGAAGAATGACCATGTGGAACAAAGAGGTGTAAGGCAGCCTATACTTTTCAGCCTCTACTTCCCACTTCAGGTAGTTTTATATTTACTGAGTGGCACTTCATATTGATTGACCTTGAACACTTATTCATTGATTCTTTTTCATCGACTGATAGAAAAGTCTGGTGACATTTTTATTACTCTGAGGTTTGTGCTCAGGCATTCTTGGCTTGGTGTTGGCTTCCTTGGGCCTCCCTGGATGGTGCTGGCTCTGTGCTGCTACCACACGGGGACCTGGGCTGTACTGGTACTTGTGGCTCTTGCGCACGATGTGCTGAGGTGGCCCAGGCATTCTGGTTGATGGTGGTCCAGTTCTGTGTGTCATGACTGCTGGGCACCTCTGTCTTTGGCTGCGGGCTGTATGCCCTCGGCCTTGTGGTGAATCAGTCCCTCATAGCAGGAGGAGTTGCAGCATTCGGTCTGCGGCGCTCGCTGCTGTGCAGCTGCGTGTTCCTCTGGGTCAGGACATGGAGCAGATCCCCACGACTGACCATCCCATGGCACCATCTCTTCTCTCTGCCACAGCTGGAAACAGCCACTTGCATTTTTTGATTGTGAGTTTCTATTTAATGCCAGTCTTGCTTACTCCACTGTAAGCTCAGGGAGGGGAAAGTCATTGTATTTGTCTTGTTTCTTTAGACCTTGCTATATAGCATGACACACAGTAACTTTCAGTAAAAATTTAACTTCCAGGAGATGGAAGAGGGAGTCCTATGAAGGAAATATAAGAAAACTAGGTTCAGTTCATTTAAATAGAAAAAGATGCATACACACTTTTTAGAGCAGTTTTAGATTCACAGCAGAATTGAGAGGAAGACACGGAGAATTCCAGTCTACCCTCACACAAGTATAGCCTCGCCCGTTATCAGTCTTCTTGCCAGACTGGAACCTGTCTGACTCGTCACCTAAAGACTGTAGTTCATGTTCAGCTTCACGCTCAGTATTGGCCATAAGTGGGATGGCTTGTGTCCGCCATTGCAGTATCGTGCAGAGTAGTTCCACTGCGCCTGAAAATCCTCTGCTCTGCCTGTTCGCTCCTCCCCTTTAATTTCTGGCAGCCACTAATCTTTGTACCGTTCAGTTTTGACTTTTCCAGAATGTCATAGCTGGGGTCATACAGCGCGATGCCTTTTCATATTGGCGTCTTTCTTTTGGTAGTAATACGCGTGTAACTTCCTCCACGTCTTCATGGCTTGACAGCTCATCATTTTTCAGCAGAAGAGGTGGCCAAGGGGTGATGCCTTCCTTCCGGTTTGTGAAAGGCCCGCGTGAACCTGTCGGGTGGTGGTAGCTGGAGACTGGGGAAGCGGAGCTGGATGAAAGTCAGAATCAGAACGTCGTCGAGGAGGCCGGCCCGTGGCGCTCTGTGGTGGCCGTGCGGAGAAGGCGGGCTGGCGCACGGCGTCGCGTGATGCCTTCTCTGAGAGTGGGCCCGCGTTTGATGGTCTTTCACCTCTGATTCAGGACGTTGGGGGTTTTTGATACCCCAAGACGAGAGATGGGCATTAGGGTGCCGCAGTCCCCGCCGTTTGCCCTTTCCCCACCTGTGCTTTGAAATTTTGGGTGTAGCTCTTGGAGCCTTTTTTAAAGACGGGTAAGGTTGAGTCGGGTCACTGTTGGTGTCCACTACGTACTACGTGGTATTCCTGTTTAGAGTTTACTGAGTTGGGTAAATTGGAGAATTGGGTCCAATTTGGAGAGAAATACCCAATCGGCAGGTTTCCGGCGCGGCAGAGCAGCCTCTTCCATTTCTTCTGCGGATGGTGCTTTGCTGTCAGCTCCGTGAGGAGTAAGTCCTTTAGTGGAAGCTTGGGCATAAGGTGGTGATGTCCGGTTTCCTGTGCCAGCCCGGTGCTCTGGCGCGTCTTGTTGTGCTCACCTCCCAGGATTCGTGGTCCGTATGTCATCCTGAAGCTTGAAGCTAGTCCTGGGCTTCATCGGGTTTGGATGTGTAGCGGCTTGTGTGGCTCCTGCCCAGCTGGAGGGTTAGGGCCGCTCCAGGCTTTAGCTTAAGGGCGGGGGAGTCCCGACAAGCCTGGAACTGCCTCTGGTACTGCTCTGTATGCGTGTGTGCGGGCGTGCTAGGCAAGCATAAAACATGTGTTTCTGAGAAAGAAAAGCTAAATTTGAGGCCTTATTATTTTTATTTTTATTCGCCGATCAAAAAACTGGATGGGACCTCAGGTACCTCCTCATAAAACAGTGTGAACCGCTCTCTGCCTGACCCCTGCAGCCGGGTCTCTGAACTGTTTTTTGCCTCCTCAGCTTGCGGAAGGAGCCAATGCTGCTTACTTGCAGTTACTGAACCTGTTCGCCTACGGGACATACCCAGATTACCTAGGTGAGTCGGGTCGGACCTTCCAGAATTTTCTTGACTATGTTGCCTCCATGGGGCTGGCTGAGGCCTGGCCGGACACGTGACCTGGCTGGTGCTGATTCACTGGGCTTTGTAGGTGATCTCACAGGAAGATGTTCCCCTCACCCCCTGCCTCCCAGCGGGTAAAACGGGCGCTGTGTACGCTCGCCTGTGAGTACGGTGCTCGTTTACTTTGTGGGTGAACATCTTGAGGACTGACGTTGGCAGAGCACGTGCAGTGTTGTAAAATGTCAGCACCCCCTTGTAGACCATTTGAGCACTTAGTAGCAAGATAACATCACCATACTGAAGAAAATTTGGAAAATGGGGGGAGAGCCCCTCCCAGTCGCAGCGCCACTGAACCCCCGTTGGCGTGACGGTGCCATGTCCCCGCTGCTGTGTCGTGGTACAGGGGGACCCCAGCATGTTCCCAGGTTCATCTCTTGCTTCCTTCACTCATTTCAGAGGCGTTTATCTACGTTTGGAGGCTTTGTTGTTGTTTCTAATATTCTGTAACCTGATATTCTATAATCTTAATCCATGCTCTTTGTAGGTCATTTGAGTCATTTTTAATTAGAGACAAATAACGGGTGAGGCCGACTGGCCTGCCCCCCACGTTTTGCCTGGCCTCCCTGGTTTGCCTCAGTGGTCTGACAGCCTGGCCGTTGGCTTTGGAGACGTGCGGGGCCTTCCCTGCTGTACCTGTGACTGCTCTGCTTCCCGCTGGTCACTTCTGCTTCTCTGTGCTGCTGCTGGACTGGACAGTTTGCCACTTTTTCCTGACTTTTGCTTTGTTCCAATGAGTGTGTCTGCTACTCCCGTCCTTACCAGAGGAAGCTTCGCACCGACCCGGGAGCCAGACTGCCGGCGCCTGTTTCCAGCTCCACCTCCACTAGTTATGTCCTTTGGCAAGTGTAATCTTATGCACCTCAGTTTCCTCATCTGTAAAATGGGAGTGATAATATAGATCCACCATTTCTTACCTGCACTTCTGGGGCTGGATATTCCACAAGTTAGAATTTGGGGGACTTTAAAAATGTAATATGACGCGTACCCTTTTTAGGTAATGCCCTTTAGGGATGTGGGTAGCCCTGTAGTCACACACACTTAGTTCGCAGCAGAATGCTTGAGTCCTGGTGGGCGCAGAAGCCCACATTCATGGCAGGAACTGCTGCCCGCTGAGATTCAGCTTTATGCTCCAGGCCAGCAAGGCAGCTTCGCCATCTGAATTGGGCTGTGGAGAAGCAGCTGAAGACCTGGAACCTCTCGTGGGGTGGTAGTGAGGACCCGCTGGATGCTGTGTCTGTGGGTCTGTGCCGAGTCAGGCTTGCCAGCCGCGCCCTGCAGCTTCAGCTGCTGTTGCTACAAAATTTCGCGCCCCTCAAGGCCTTCCGCTTTGCTGTTTTCCTCTCTGCACGCCCCCAAGGTGATAGTGCTGGCTTGCTCTCTCTCCTCCCCTCCTTTCCCTGCTTCCTCCCTCTCTCTCTCCTCCACCTTTTGCTCTCGCCTGTTCATTTGCACCTTTCTTCTGGTGCCTTCTGTCTTGCATTCGTAGTTGTTGAAACACCTGATCGTGAGACTGGGGACTAATCCAGGGCCTGGAGTCGCACAGCCCTGGGGTTGGTGACCCGCAGCGCATAGCGCAGCAGCCCCACGGCCCGTTGTCGTCCTTGAGCCCCTGCCAGTCACTTCTGACCTTGCCTGGCACAGGACAGATGCCCGGCACAGCTGTGTTCAGCCCGAGGGGATGGGCGGTCACGGGGCCGCGGGCAGTGTTCCGTTAAGCCGGTTGTCCGTCCTGTTGCGTTTCCTGCCTGGTTTTTCAGGAGCCTGAGCCCAGCTCTGCGCGAGCCTGAGTGTGTGCCGGCCCGCGGTCCCCTGAAGCAGGCAGGGGGTGCCTTTGCACCATTCGCCTGATGACTGAATGCTGAGTCACGGTGACTCAGAAGTGGCTGTGATGGGGGGGCTTGGCGCTCATCCCATAAAGAAACCCTCATTTTATTTTGTGTCTTGACTTTTGCTGTGGGTGGGCCTGCGCAGCCGACAAGGAGCGCCTGCCTGAGCTGAGCGCCGCGCAGCAGAACAAGCTGAAACACCTCACCATTGTGAGCCTGGCGTCGAGAACGAAGGTGCGTCCTGGACCCTCTCTCGTCATGCCCCCCTCCCTGGGGCGGGTACCTCGGGGCATGTGGCGGGAACTCCCAGCTACAGGCCGTTGAGTCACATCATAAATACATAAGCCATGCTTGGCAGAGGATGAAAGAGAACCAGATAACAGTTACAATAATGCAGACGATTACTCGCCCTTCCGTTCGGAAGCGTGCCCGGAGTGGTGTGACTCAGCGGGCCTCGCACTGGCACACCTCGGCGCTCACGTGCTTGTGTCGGGCGCCCTGCCGGGCTCAGTGTTTTGCGAACAGCAGGCCTCTGGGCCTCGCTCACCACTTCTGTCGCTCAGTGCGCAGAGGAAGTGCAACAACAGGAGAAGCTGCAGCTGGGCCTTGCTGAGGTAGATTTCCCAATATGCCACTTTCTTGGGATTTTCACGCTTAATCGTACTGACCAGAATTGTTGTCTTACGTGCTGATATTGGCCCCTAACTCCGTGTAAGACGCACTGCCCCGCCCCGGCCCTCCGTCCCACTCGGTGCAGAAGGCGCCTGCAGCCCGCTGCTCTTGCCTGCTAGTCAGCAGAGAAGGGCCAGGCTCAGTTACTGCTAGTTGCTTTTGGCTGTCTGCCCGATTCCAGCCCAAGGAGCTAAATTTTTGTGGGGCTGTGCCTTTCCGAAAGTTTGCTTTCTTCATTTTGCCTCTGTGACTGAGCTTGAGAGTTATATATTCTTTTGTGGATTGCCATTTCGGCGGCTGAAATCTTTTTACCTGGTCTAATCACAAACTTGTGAGCCTCCGCCGAGCATTGCCGGAGGGTGGCCTGATGTTAGGAAACGAGGACCTGAGCTTTTTCTCGCCCCGACGGCGGCCTTCTCAAGTGCAACAGGCCAGGAGCCACTTGCCCCTCACTGCGGCAGCCTGTCCTTGTCATCTCCCTGCTGCCGGGCAGTCACAGAAAACCCCTCCGGGTCTGCTCGCTGTTACTCTTCTCAGCTGCCTTGCTCCTGCCTGCTTCTGCACATTCCATTGCTGTGCGAATTTCCAGGCTAATAATGACATAGCAGAGGATTTGCAGAAAACCTGTTACTTTAATGTCCGGTTGTGGTGGATAAATGCAGAATGTTGGTATCGCCCGGTAAAGGCCTGTTGATGGGGAATTGATGTTTGTTACGGGTCTGAGGAAACGTGAACTTCAGATTGACCTGAGCTGCCCGAACCCCCCGGCCCATCTGTAGTGAGGGGTTTACCTGTAAGTGTTCACCTGTGCTCTGCGGCGCAGGTAGCCACTTCCCAGTCGTGTCTCGGATCGGAGCTGTGATGACCTAGCGCCTTTGTATCTGTCAGCTTCCCCGAGATGGCAGAGTGGTGGATACCGAGTATTTCCCTTTCTCCTTCGGAGGGAGGCTCAGCCTCCGAGTGTGCTTGGGAGCATGAAAACTGAAGGCAGGCAAAATCTCCTCCAGGCAGAGGAGCTCACGTTCCCAATGCTGTGGCGCCTGGTGGGATTGTTAGCCTTCTCTCAGGGCCAGAGGTGTTGATAATTACCTGAGTCTCCCAGTGCCCTGGGGCAGCCGGTGGCCCCGTGGCGATGCCTGCCTTCCCTTTAGCGCTTGCCGGGGGTTTTGTCAGCATCGCGTGACCTTCTCCGCAGTGCATCCCCTACTCAGTGCTGCTGAAGGACCTGGAGATGCGGAATCTCCGGGAACTGGAGGATCTCATCATCGAGGCTGTGTACACTGACATCATCCAGGGCAAGCTGGACCAGCGAAACCAGCTGCTGGAAGTGGACTTCTGCATTGGCCGCGACATCCGCAAGAAGGACATCAATAACATCGTGAAGACCTTACACGAATGGTGAGACTGAAAGCAGGGGAGGGGCCCCTTCTCTCTCGGGGGGAGCTGTCTGGCCTCCCTTCGTGCCTCACTGGGAGAATGGTGTGCTGCGGGTGCCACTGTGTCCCGCCTGGAGCTGGGGCCAGAGAGGGCTGCCCATGACTGCAGCTGTGGCGAGGGACCAGTCGGGCTGCCCGGCGCCTGCGGCAGTTCTGTCCCGAGCCACGGGGCGGCTGAGCAGCAAGCTCTGAAGTGCCCAGGGTGGTCGGCGGGGCCGCAGAGGCAGCCGCGTGGCACTGGCCCTGGGCTTGCCGAGCTTGGCCTTGGAGTGGGGGCAGGCTCAGGAGGCGGTGATGCCAGAGCCTGGGCAGACCCCGCGCTGAGCCAGGAGCGCAGCGGGCTGGGGGAGGTGAGACACCGGGAGGGTGTTGACGGCGAGGGCTGGCTTGTTTGACTTTGGAACACGGAACTTTCAGCAACTCTATCATGATACATGAAAAGGAGGGGGACCTTCGCACAAGCTCTGTGTTAATGGAATTTGATGTTTGCAAGAGTTTGCAGCCTGCGTCCTGTGCACCGTGATGCTGCCTGTTGTATGGAGTTATTTAGATGATCTGGGGTTTTTAAAACTGGAAGGGGGCCTCCCTGCAGGCCTAGGGGGTAAGTCTCAGTGCTGTCAATGCCACGGCCTGAGTTCGATCCCTGGCCAGGAAGCAGCAGACCTGTCCTGTCTCCCCGCTGTTCCCCTCAGCGGTGTTTTTCAGTTGCTCTGCCTGTTCTGCTCCCCACTCTGTCTCTGGTGAATCCTCTCACCCCCTGCACCTCTGGCCTACACCCCAGTTCTTCTACACACACTCACAAAATAAAACCAGAGGGCTTAGTTAGAGAGGTGACTTTACCTGAGTTTTGAAGTGGGGCCAGGCTTGGTGTGTCATGGGGGGGCATAGGTTCCCAGCAGGCATGTGGCAGGTCAGGAAGCAGAGGGGTAGGGAAATTGTTTCCCTTCAAACAGACTGAATGTCTGGCTTCCCCAAGAGGAGTGTGTTCAAAGCTGAGGTGCCTGGCTTTGACCCCGAGTTCCAGGGCCCCTCTGAGTTTCTCTCACGTCAGCTACTCGGCCCTAGGGCATGTGCTGCCTGCCTCTCACCCCTGTTTCTGCCTCACACGTCTTCCCTTTATGACATTTGTCACGCAGGAGGGGCTGCCAAAACATTGTATAACTAACTGTTCAGTCAGAATAAATGGGGGCAAACTAGGCGAATCATCCCTGAAGGGGAAGTGGTCTGGCCCAAGACCTCGCTGCCGCCCCCCCGGGCGGGTTGTTCGCCCCCTCTTGGACAGCACTGACACGGCTTTTGTCTCTCGTCTTGATTCCCCGTTTTGCGCCAGAGGTGCCATCCTAACCCCCTTCCCTGGATGGTTACTAGGGCAAATGGTTCAAACTTGGGTGTAGGCGGTAGAGTTGGGTTGGAAAGAAGGTCGGTGTGGAGAGCGGTGCCGGGGGCAGAGGGCGTGGCTCCGACGCCCCGGCGTTCATGGGGTTCTTCTTTCCACTTCGGATTTTGACTATTTCAGAGTAAGAAGTGGGGAAATGATGAGGGGGTGGCAATTAGGAGAAAAGGAGCACTCTCCCGAATAGGAGGCCTGTTGGAAACACTTTCTGCTGAGATGATTGATCAGTGTCACTGTGAAATCTTTCCTGCCTCCTTTAATCTCGTCTGTAAAACGTTCCCACGGGAGACCGAGGCTGGATGCGGAAACTTTTCTAAGACTCGCCCTGCGGCCCCGTGTTCGTCTCCACGGGCCTGGTGTTGCTTGTTCCGAAACGCCTTTCAGAAGGAGCAAGAGCCCTGCTGTTCCCGGCAGTGCCTGCGAGGAGCGGGGGGGCCCAGGCCGCCGTGGCTCAGGCCCGATGTCTCCCTGTAGGTGTGACGGCTGTGAAGCGGTCTTGCTTGGCATCGAGCAGCAAGTTCTGAGAGCGAACCAGTACAAGGAGAGCCACAGCCGCACTCAGCAGCAGGTGGAGGCTGAGGTAAGGACGGAGCGCCTGTGCCCTCAGGCCCCCGTGTGGCCCTTTGTCTGTGAGCCTTGGTGTGGCGAAGACCAGCCAACAGGCGCTGGGCTGGTGCCGGGGGGACGAGAGACGCAGGCCCTGCCCTCGGGGTCCCGAGCCCTGGTCCTCGGGGCCGACCGGAGGCTGTGGGTCCTCAGAACAGTCGCACTTCGCAGCTGTCGGCCGGGAAAGCAGGTCGGGTGCATCTTCAGGAGGGGCGCAGTGTCCACAGTGGGTGGGGGGAGGGGTGCAGTTGGGCAGGGCCCGGGGGGCTTTCCAGGCCTTGGTTCTGCTCCACCTTTTAAGTGGGAGGTGCCAGTGTTCACTTTCCTTCTAAACTGTGCGTTTACCTATAGCCTTTGAGGATTCATGACAGAGTTTATGCTGAAAAAAGAAGGGGAAAGAATTGGGATGAAATGCAAGTGAAGGTGAAGGTGTGAAGTGGTGATTTTGGGGGTCACCTGATGTTCCAGGACACGTTTCACCTTTGGGGGGACACAGGCTCCAGCCTGGCATTAATGGGGGTGTGGGCGTGGTCGCTGGGACACTGCGAAGTGACACTGCTCGCAGCCCTTGAAGTCAGAGCGTCAGCCGCAGAGGCCTCTGCGAGGCACCACGGTGTGAGCGGATCCTGTCGGTCACGTGTCCACAGGGCTCCGGCAGCGTGAGGCCCAGCGTTGCTGCTGAGGACTTGCGAATAGATGTGCCTTTCGACGTGGGGGGTTTGGGGAATTTGGAGATCTCCCCGACTTTGTGTTACGCACGCCTTGAAAGTAACGCCTCTGTGGTCTTTAGCCCATCAGAGCAGGCGCTTGCCCCACGCCCATCCCACGTAGGTGTGCAAATGTAGAGCTGTTGCTGGCACACCTGTGAGTGTGTCGTTGGGCTGCTGGACTCTGCTCTTCACAAACTGGAGCGGATTTACTGGGCTGCACACACGGTGCAGATCCACACCCACCCTGGAGGTTCAGTCTGGCGTTCACTTGTCATCTTCCAGTCAGCGAAGTGTGAACACCATGGGCGCTAGTTTGCCTTCTGTCTCTGTAGATTAATTCACATTTTCTAGGGCCTCAGATACAGGCCGTCATTCCGGATGGGCACGTGCTTGTCTGGTCTCTTTCTCTCCCATGATTAGTTTGGGACTCAGCCTCATGGTGCCCGCCGCTCCGTTCTCTTGCTGAGTGGCGCGCGCCCGCCATGAGGTGGCAGCTTTCACACTGACGGACGTGGACATTTGTGCACAAAGAAGAGAAGTATAAACTACATCTAACTAATTGGCCTTAACCAAAGACGAAGAGCCCAGTGCTGTCTCCTGCGGTGCCTGATCATCCTCTTGAATGTTGGGGCCCTTCTCTGCCCTGGGATTGACGCCCGGGCCACGGAGGAAGGGCTCCCGCTTGCTCCTCTGCACCAGCGCTTCCCTGCAACAAGTGAGCTTTGGGGTGAGATGTTCCTGACTGATGTGGGCAGCCTTCGTGAAGCCGACTCCTTAACGTAGTCGCCTGGGAGGAGCCGGGCACATCTCCCCGCCCCAGGTGTCCAGGCTGCTGTGTGGTAGGTGGTGGGCGCATTGTGGGTGCTGGCAGAGATGGGAGGTGTCAGTTGCAGAGTTTTGAGTGGCTCAAGCTTCTTTCTGTGACTAGCGGTGTCCGCCCCGAGGGCGGGTGTGAGCAGCGGTACTTTAGACTCCGGGCTAAGGTTGAGGCGCACTCAGAAGCACATCCAGTAATTACACAGTGGCGTGGACTCTTTAAATTGTGCTTATTTGAAAACATAAAGAGCCCGCACACCAGACTGGGTCAGAGGCCCTTTGTTGGGAAATGGGGCTCCCTCTGCTGGCAGAGCCTGCTGCTGCCACCAGGTGGCGCTAAGGATTTCATTACATTTGAAAGAAAATTTGCTCTTGCCGGCCTGTGTCTGTGCAGGGGCCCCTCTTTTTAGTTTCTCCTTTTCCTAACAAACCTATCTTTTTAAAACGTTAAAAAAATAAGAAAGAAATTTGTGGGAAGGGCCAAAGCCACCTCCACCACCCAGTGAAACAGTCTCCTGACTTAACGCTTTGTGTGCCGGTGCACTTTCAATTTACCAGCCCTTGGGGCCGGCCATTTTCTGTGCCACCGCATGGATGGTAGAAGCATTCAATAAAACACACACAACTCCTGAACTACTGGGTGTTAAAAAAACTGTAATATCTCTCATAAAACACCTTACACTTTCACCAAAACAATGTGTAAAGCTTCTAAACTGAGTATGATCAAAGAAATAGCTCCTAATAGTTCCAAATCAATCCACTGTGGCGTGAAAAACTGGAGACTAGATGAACACGTATGAATACGTGAGCGGCCACCTGATACTGGTGACAAAAACACTAATATGTGAGCTGTCCACAAGGTGTTAATAATTTCCTAGAAAATTTGGAACAGGCCCATGTGAGAAGAGAGGGGACTGCGTCAGTTTTCCTGCTCAGAGGGGCACCGCTTGGCTGCTAAGTGCATCGTCCGTCCCCGGCTGAAGGCGCTGGAGGGGCGCACTAAGTAGAGCTGTGAAGATTAGGGGTTATTCCGTGTATTCTGCTTGGACTTAGGGTTCTGTTACTCTTGACCTAACTTTTTAGGCCATTTTCTCTACTGGGTTAGTAGTCTTTGTTTTCCCTTAAATTAGATTGCTTGTTCTTAGAGGGAAACACGTGATGCTTTTCCACCTAAATCGCTTTCTCCTGGTGAGTTGTAGCTTCAAGGGCCTCTCTCTTAGGGAAGTCGGCCCATCACACACTGCCTAAGAATGTTCTCTCCTGTTAGCCTTTCACAAAAATAGCACAGGTTACTTAGCTGCAAGCCTGGCTCTGTGAGGGAGCTAGGATAGGAGCGTTACTAGCCTTTCATGCTCTCTGAGCAGGCATGCTGGAGGGTAGGTCATGATGAGTTGAAGCAGCATGAAGAGAGTCCTCGTGTGTATTTGACCGTGGGGTGTATTTTTGTTTGTATTAGGGTGGGCCAGTGTCTCATGCTCTGTGGAATGTCAGTAATCAGCTCTCACTACATCTGCAGAGCAGGTGTCTTCAGTCATGCGGGTACTAAAGCATAATTGTTTTCCAGGAAGTAGGAAATCCCCTGTGCGGAGTTCGTGGTGAGCCTGAGGCCTGCTGGCCGTCAGAGCTGCACAGCACGCGGCGGCAGCGGCCCGGGCCTGGGGGCGCCTGTCCTTGGTAGACACCCTTCCAGCCGTGGTCTCCTTCCGTTGTCCACCTGGTGTTGCTCCCCAATGAGATTTTCCTACCCGAGAAACTCCCTCCTTTTTCCTGGGTAGTTAGGCCTCCAATAGGGCTGACCTGTGGTTTTGTCAGGTGCATTTCCGCCTGAACGTTCCTCAGGCCCGGATTTTGAAGAACTTGACAAATTCCGGGTCATCTGGGGTAACGGGGATGACCTGCAAGCCAGGACCCTCAAGGAGAGCCCGAAGGGACCAGGGACACGTAGGCTAAGGAAGACAGGACTTGGGGCGCTTGTCTCGTCTGAGGTGCAGCTCTGTGCCAGAGGAGTCGGACTGAGGTGTGCAGCATGAGGCTGAAGCGGCTCGAATCGGTGCGCCGCCCTGGGCGCCGCCCTGGCCCCCGGAGGAGCCGTTTTCAGTTCGCCCTGCAGCCTGGTGGAAGAAGCCGCTGGCTGCCTCCCCGCGCCTCGGCCGCGACGGTTGGCCCCGCTCGGCTGCGTGCACACGCTGGTGTCGCACTGGCTTGAGCGGGGCTGTCTGTGCAGTGGACGTGGGGGAGCTGCGCCGGGGGCCGCGCCGCACCGATACGCGGGAGTTGCGGGCGGCTTCATAAGGCAGGTGCTGCTCGGTGAGCAAGATCCTGACCTTTTTATTTCCAGAATTATCTCATCATCGGTTACCGAGGGCAGGAGGACAAGGAGAAAAAAATGGGTAAAAGTAAAGAATGTGTTCTCGTCATTAGGGGCTTTGGGGCATGAGTCTGCTGACCAGATGATTTTTATCTTTTTGGCCACCAAATGTTGTAATTGAAATTATACGCCAAACCCTCCGGTGAGGTTCTAATCTCATCAGCTGCTGGGGTCCCTTGCCATGCGCTGGGCCTCAGTCCCCGGCCTTCCCGCTCATAGCTCATGATGCAGCCTTCCCAGGGTGTCTAGTTTCCTGCTTCTGGTTGAGACTGAAAGGCACCTTGTAAGGTTTGCTATGACTTAATTAATCGGCAGCTCTGACCTGGTGTGGGAATGCAGAACGGTAGGTAACAATTGGCGGTCAAACAGGCTGCTTAAGTTTAGCAGACCCACACGGGGGGCCGTGTCCCCGACCAGCGCGGTCCGAGACTTTGTGGGGGACACGGGTCCCTTAGGCTGAGGACGCTCACTCAGGAAGTTCCCTTTACGGGGGTGTGCATGTTGCCTGGGGTGATAGGGACGACCGCAGGACTCGGGGCTGCCGCACGCCCGCCAGGCTCGCGTGGACACCGGACACAGGAGATGGTGGGGAGGACACGGCCGAGTGGAGGCCCTGCCCGCGGGGCCAGGTCAGGCGAGGCTGGTGCGTGGGCTAGTCAGGGCAGGGGCGCCGCTGGCTCTCCAGGGAGGAGCAGGAGGGAGCCGAAGGGGAGGGGCCCCCTCTAAGAACGGGGTGCAGGGAGGCAGAAAAGCAGTGACTGCCTCCTGGTGTGAGCTGCCCCTGCGGTATGAGCGGGGCGGCGGCGGGAGGGAAGGGACAGCGTCCGGCGGGTTTCGGAGCGGAAGAACCAGCTGTCCCGTGGGGGAGCCTCCCGTCTGTTGCTGGAGCGCAGGACTCGGCCCCTGCAGGAGAACCCCCCCCCCCAACTCTGGGCGTCTCTGCGCTCACAAGTGCTGCACAGGATCCTGAGTGGGGTAAGGACTTGGCCAGTAGCCTGGGGTCACCCGGGGCGGGGAAGGCGGCGCTCCCTGGTGGGGAGTAGGAGTCCCGGCCGGGGCCGTGCTGGGGAGCGGCGCCTCGGAACTGGACGGGCCCGGGGTTTCCTGTTACGAACCACGCGGAGGAGCTGCAAGTGCTGAACTTTCGGGGGAAAGAGCGAAAGAGTCGAACAGCGGAACACCGGGGCCTGTCGGGGGGTCGCTGTTGAGGAGCGACAGGGAGCCCTGCCTTCGTGAGTGGGTGCTGGGGTGCCTGTGCCCCAGGTGGGGCCGGTGCCCAGACTCTCCACTACGCTGGACTCCAAGCGCGCCTTCGGTGCTGTGCCTCCTTGTCGGACGGGTCGCGGGCCTTTGCCTAGGGCCTGCAGACGCGCACACGCCTCCTGCCGCCCGCCGGGCCCGCCCTCCGCCCCGCAGTTGCCTCCCTCCTTTCTCCCGCCTGGGTTTCTGGTGCTAACTCGGCTTTTCTCCCACGTGTTTGCATAAAGAATCATCGGTGGTTGGTTGTCACCGATGACAGCCGAGTCACAGCCTGCTGCCCGTTGTCTGAACGTGGCACACGCTCATCTGTCGCCCTGTGGGTGTACATTTGTCTCGTTCCAGGTTTTGACTGGGGGTGTCAGCCTTACGGCAGACTGGTTCCTCCCCCAGACGGCCCTCGCTGTGGAGAGGACAGGTTGGGGTGAGTTGCTGGCGCTCACAGGCTGACCCCATTCTGTGTCTCCCTCCAGGTGACCAACATCAAGAAGACACTCAAAGCCACCGCGTCCTCCTCGGCTCAGGAGATGGAGCAGCAGTTGGCCGAACGGGAGTGCCCCCCGCACGCCGAGCAGAGGCAGCCCACCAAGAAGATGTCCAAAGTGAAAGGTCTGGTCTCCAGCCGCCACTAGGGCTGGCTGGGGCAGCTGGCGCCCACCAGGCCGGGTCTGGCGGGGAGAGGAGCCAGGCCGTGTCCGCCCTCTCTCCCGCAGTGAGTTCCAGGCCTGCCGGCCCCTGGCCAGCACCCCCGTCGGCTCTGTTCCGGAAGGACCGTTCGCTCTCTCCTCACTCCCGCCCCCCCACTTCCTCCAGACTCAGGAGCTCCACTCAGCCGCCACCGCAGGGTCAGGCTTGTCCAGCTCGCCTCCAGGGGTCTCGTCTCTGCAAGGTCTTGTCTTCCCTCCCGGTTTGTCTTTGGCTCCACGTCATCTTGTTCGGCTGGTCAGAAGCCGGAGGCGACTGTACCGCCCCGGGGGTGACTGCGAAGGAGGCCCCTCGAGCTGGGCGGGGCTCCCCTTCTCCAGCCCAGCGCCGCAGTGCCCGCAACGGTGCAGCCTCGCCTTACCCTGTTGGCAGCTCTGGGCAGGCCCTGGAGGGCCGTGGTGCTGGGCTGTGTTTACTAAACCCGCGGTTTGCATCCTGAGCCCAGCCCCAGGCGCTCACGGTCGGGGCCCTGGGCCGCCTGACCGCCGTGTCTGAGCATGGGCGCGGGTCTCCCCGGCCCGGTGTTCTCCGCTGGCCCGCCCCTGTCGCCTCAGCGCAGGCTGTGTCTGCTGGGAAGGCCCCGCCGCCTGCTGGGGCTGTCTGCCCACAGGCCCGACGTCTTGCGTTCTGGCTGCGTCTGTGGTGGCAGGGCCTGTTGCTGCTTCTGTCTCTTCCCACACCCTGCCCCCCTCCCCCGGCGGATGACCCAGAGCCCCTGATGATGGCGTCTCCTGGTGAGAGAGAAGGACTTGACTAGCCTTTCTGAACTTGAACAGTTTCAGGTTATAGTTTACTTTTTTTTTGTACAGGTTCTGATTCTAATACATTTCAACATGCTTTTTCCCCCTCGTGTCAATGTTTGTTATGGGCAAATCGCCGGGGAGTGTCTCTGGTTGGAGGGTGGGTGTGTGTCTGTGTGTATTGTTTTTAAGGGGGAGGTGGAGGTCCTGGGCTGGTAATAAAGTTCACTGAGGGAAAAAGCACATTTTAGAATAAAAAATAAAGGTGTAGCTTGACTGTATGTGGCTGTGGAGTGTGGGGTGTGCAGTGGCGGCCCGGGGGCTGGCCTCGGCGTGGCCCAGGGACCGAGCTACGGGGAGGCGGATCTCTCCGCTTCCTGAGGTGACCGGCAGCCGCCTCCGTGGGGGCGTTCACGGAGTGTCCCCGTGCCCCAGGCACGCTCTGCCCGCCGAGTGTTAGGGTTCCTCCCAGTGTTCCGTGAGGCCCCCAGTGCATGGTGGGATGGGTCCTCCCGCCTCCCAGGCCTCGCAGAGCTGGTGTTCTGGCCCGGAAGCCCTGGGCGACGACGCCTTTTCCGCACCGCCGGCTCACCACTGCCTCCTCTTCCCTCACACCTAGCAGGACAGTTTGGGGGAATTCCGGAAACATTTCTTAAAGCACCTCCCAGCCTCCGTGGTTTTTCCAGCTTTTCTTCCTAGGCCAGACAGGCCTGGTTACCCTGGGCCAGCTGCTGAGTGGAGCTCCGGTCACCCTCCGCCTGAGGAGGCGAAGGGACACGAAGGGTCGGCGGCGTCCAGTGGTAAGTGGCAGCTGCAGACTCCTCGCCTGTCCCGCCGTCTGCCGCGTGTCGCTCTAACGCAGAGTCTGCTCCCCTCTACCTGCTTGTTCCTCTGAGGGCTCATCTTGTCTTTAACTGACACCCCATGTACCATGGCCTCTGCTTCCCGGAGCCACCAGCCCCTTTCTGACGGGGCAGGAGTGGGGTGGGAGACGACACTGTGGAGTTCCAAAGGGGCTTGGCGTGGGGCCTGCGGGCTCGCTCTTGCCACCTGCGACTGAGCCGTCTGCCCCGACATCCATTCTGGTCCCTGCTGTCCAGATGGAAGGTGTGTGGCTCCTACTTGGGTAACGTGAGGGAGGGAGGTGGGCAGAGCCTCTGGTTCAGATCCGAGGCAGCAGGCAGCTGCCGCTGAGAGCAGGTCCCCCGCCGCGGACGTCGAGCCCTAGGGAATGGGGCGGTGAGCGGAGGTGGGAAACGGCTCATCCCGTTTTAGTTTTATGCATTTGCTGTGGGGCTGCCCGGAGCCCAACCACAGCCAGCTCTTACACTCCGGAAGCGACGGCCGGTGATGTCCGCTCACACGGTGCCCTCGCCGCTGGGTGCTGGTCCTCGGGGGGCGCCCCTTGTCCTCCCAGAGCCCGCACGTCCGCACGAGATCACCCCTGAGGAGTGCCTTCGTCACTGACCGCACTTCCCAGTACCCTGAGGGTACACGCAGACCTTTCGAGCTTCACTTGTTAGGTTGGTCACCTGTGACTGGACCTCAGGACAGTAAAGGGGGGGTCTCAACCTCATTAAAAGGAATGTGGGGTCTGTTAGCCGGGAGAACTACTGTCCTTGGCTGAGAGTGACACCCGCAGGAAGGCAGCGATGGGGCAAGCGAAGGGCGCCGAGGCCTGTGTGCCCGCCCTGGTGTCACCTTTCTGGCAGCGCCCGGCTGTGGGCTCATCGAGTGACCGTCCCCCCTGTAGCACTGCTGGGGAGTCCACGTTTGTGGTCTCCAGCCTGCACTGTGGCCTGGAGCCGTGGGCTGCGCTGTTACCTGCCCCCCGCCGTGTGCTCACCCGTCCCCACAGCTGCTGGAGCACCACTGTTCTCTGAGAGCTCCCCCCTCGCACCTCAGCTGATGGCAGCTTCCCGCTTCCCGGGGAAAGCCCCCGGTCTCGCCTCCCGCCGCCATCCAGCCCCCCCTGTCCTTCTCAGAGTGGGAAAGACACCCCTTTCCATCGCGGCATTGAGCCACCTCACCCTGACTCCTCAGAACTCCCTTGCATCAGTCCCTCTGGTGGCCACGTGTGATCCTGTGGTGGCCGCGTGTGCTGCGGGATCGCGGCCCGTCAAGGGGGGACCCGCTGGAACTGATCCGCTTTCCAGCTGCCTCCACTTTTCCTTAACAGTTGGGCTCCCTGAGAGCTTCCTCGCCCTCTGCCTGGACGTCCTCCCTCACCCACATCTCGCTCCTCGCCTTGAGACGGGCTGCCGCCCACCTGCCCAGCATGTGGTGAGGCTCGAGGTCCCCAGGCCTGTCTGGCGTGAGCTTTGGGTCACGTTGGCGCCGTGGAACCCGCTTCAGCTGTCCTTCGTCTCGTGGCCTTGCTCTCTAGGTTCCCTTGCTTATTCTAAAATGTCTGCGGGGCCTCTCTTCCTTTGGAGCTGGGTTGGAGGTGTTGGCTCAGCTTCCACGGTGACCGTGTCTCGCTTCCGTGCGTTCTCTGTGGCGACAGGACTCCTGACGTGCCGCTGAGGTGCCGCCAGGTACCACCACCAAGCGTAACACCCAAATCCGTCTCTGGCCCATCTGCCAACCTTTATAGGCAGGAGCCAGAGGGCAGCTCCGCTTGCTGTCTCCGAGTGCCCTCAGGCCGTCAGTGGTGACCCCACCACACCCCAGGCCGCTTGGAGGGCAGCTGCCTGCCTCACGGTTCTGGAGGCTGCAGGTCACGGCCAAGGTCTGGTGTTTCCTGAGGCCTCTCCCTCAGCAGATGCCACCCTCACTGTGCTCCCGCGGCCTTTCCTCTGTGCCCACTCCCCCATCTCTGACTTCCTTACAAGACGCTGACTCCTGGATTAGGGCCCCACCTTTCTGACGTCATTTAACCCTAGTTGCTTCCTTAAGGGTCTTCCCAGTTAGAGCCACAGGCGTTGGGGCTTCAGTGAATGGGGGTGGGAGGCGCATAATTCTAATCATAAAAGTCAGTCTTCCCTGAGCTGGAGCCTGAGGTTCATCCTCAACCCGCTCCCCCAAGTGGATTCACCGCCTCCTGTTGATTTTCATACCAGTCATCTTTTATTGGCTGTTAATTCTCAGGATGCGAAAGGACTCAGGTGCAGGCAGGGCGGGCCCATGGGCCCGCCCAGTCCTCCGCTGTGCTTTCGTGGCCCCTCAGGGTGAGTTCTGTGAGGACGCGGTGGTGGCACGGCTCGGAAGCCGCCAGCCGCAGAGACCCCCGCCACGCTCCCTCTCTCCGCGGAGCTGTACCTGTGACGCTGGCAGAAGCCGTCTCTGACACGCTCCAGCCGTCCCTCTGCGGTGATTCCTGCGTCAAGTTCAGTTTGGCAGCTGCCCGGTTTGACATCCAAGAGTCTGTCTCCGCGGCACTGCGTGTTGCCGAGGGGCCTGCCGGTCACGAGGGCAGCCTGGTTGCAGCTCAGGCTACGGCGAGGCCTGAGGCCCAGCTTTGGATCCCAGTGGCCCTCATGAGTTGTCCCCCTGAACAGGTCCCTCCACGTCAGCCTGCCCAGCGCGTGTTCAGCACAGGTGTCCAGCCTCTCGCTGTGTGCCCTCCGGGGTGTCGGCTTCTGTTGGGGAAGAGGTACCAGGCTGTACCGAGCACCCAGTTCGGGGCCAGAGTGGGGAGGTGGCCCTGGGCTGCACGTCCGCAAGTCCGGAGTCACCTCCTGGGCCGCCCGCACCCTCCACGAGGGGCTGCCTGCAACACCCCGGGGCGGGAGCCAAGGACCAGTCGCCTCAGGTGAGTCACACTGGGTGGCCCATGCAGGACCCTGCGCTCCCAACCTACCTCCTTGGAGTTGTTTTTACCCTTCTCCCATTTCTCTCCCACTTAAAGCTTTTGAACATTCATTCATTCCATTCATTCATTCGTTCATGCAGTGCGACTTTGGATACCCGTATATGCCAGGGATGCAGAGGTCACAAAGTACACGATGAACAGAAGTATGTGCAAAGAAATTATAAAGATGAATACAGAAATAAGTTACTGGTCAAATCAAAGGGTCTTTAAAAATGTAATATACTTGGCAAAACTAATGGTGAAAAGGCAATACATGAAGAAAGAGAAGTTACGATTTTAAAAATGTTGACCGCTATCAATTTGAAACATTAATGATACAGATAATTTTCTGGGGAAAATAAATGACCATAACTTAATCATAAAAAAAATAGAACACTGGAACTGGATAAAAATGAAATAAAATTTCAGAGCTGTGAAAGACCTCTAAAAAGGCTCTATCTAGGCTTATTGGATATGGGTGGGTTCTTGTTATTAAATTATTAAAAATTCCTTTTCATCCTAAACTGACCAGCTTTTAAAAAAAGGAATGAAAACTCAATTTTAAAAGTATTTCCAGTAGAACCTTACTAAATCCAAGAGAATTTTTTTTCTTTTACGGTAACCTTGTAAGTGTAGATGTTAAGAATTCAGTCCCGGGTTTCTCCCAACACCTTCGGGGTGGGGGGAGGCCGGGCCAGGGAGAGTCTGTGATCCCATCCCCCACCGCTTCCCTCATCTGAAAAGGGAGCAGAATCACCACCGCACCCCCATGCGGGGTTGTGAGAATTCCAGAGAAAGCCAGACCCTCAGGTGGTCTGCTGGCGTTTTTATTGTAGAGCTTTGCAGCACCTTGGTTCAGAACCTCCGTCTCAATCATTCCAGATCTTTCACCAAGCTGCCTTAGGCTGCCCCTCCCCCCAGGGTGTCTGTCCCCATCCTTGCCAAGGCTTTCCCCTCCCTTCCCCCTTCCCCCTGCACCCCCTCACTTTAGCCCCTTCTTCCCTCCTCCCCTGCTCCTAGAAGGGGAGCCTCGCAGTCACCTCGAATATTTGTCCCCAGTTGCCTTCTCTCCACGAAGCCCAGAATGTGTCACCACTTGGGAAGACCCAGGTCCTGTCACGCACCCCTCTCCTCACCCCACATGGCTCCCCGAACTGCTGATGTTCCTTCAGGAAGCCCGTGCCCACCAGCACCATCTGACCTGTCTGCACCAGCCTGCCTGGGTGTCCTCTCCCCGCCCCCCTTGCCCTCGTGCGACCTCCCCCCCCCCACTGTCTGGCGCCCACGTCTTCTCCTGTCCCGCCTGCTTCGTGCACGACCTGCCAGTCCATTCATCTGTCCTACCCGGGGCGCCTTCCTCCCCCGGCCCCACCCCTGTGCTCCCAGAGTTGGCAGAAGAGGCGCTGTGGGCTGGTTGGGCAGAGGGGCTGTTGTGGCCTCTCCGAGCTCCGGAAGTCGGGGTCGCCCTTCACGCTCTAGGGCATGCGTCTGCCATTGCTGGGACCCCTTCACCTCGGCTGGGCTGAGAGAGGGAGGCCCAAATACAAATGCCAAGTACCAGTGCCACCCTGTTGTGAGCCTTCGGTCATTCCACTGGGGCAGATGCTTTTCATGGCAGACCTAGAAGTCACCAGCAGAGGGCAGCACTGCACCGGGGTTCTGGACAGAGGCAGAGCAAGGGCCCCGCGGTGTTGACATCCGCGGCCTTAGGGGAGCTGAGGACAGGACAGGTTGGCTTCCTCCCTGCAGCGGCAGCAAGGCGCAGAGCAGGTTGTCTGTGATCCGGGCAGACGGCTGAGGGAGCGTCCCGGAGCCCTCGGGCTTTTCCGGGCTTTGAATGATCCTTCTACACTATTGGCGGCGAGGCGACCAGGGGCAGGGCAGGCCGGGAGGCCTGGGGCCAGGAGGCCGGCAGCCCTCGGCGAACCTTCACTCCTTCTGGGCCCTCTGGCATCTCTCATGGTCTCTTCGCTGGTGTCGAGGCAGGAAAACACCAGGAGCGGGGTCTCTGGAGCTGCGCAGAGGGGCCCGCAGGAGCAGTCCGGGAGCGCTCGGCGGCTTTTAGGCTTTTAATAGTCTCTTGTAGGGAGACAGCCGGGTAAGGGGCAGGCAACGGGCCGGGGGGCTGGAGGTGGGCAGGCCGCCCAGCCTCCAGCCAATCTACACTCTTTGGGGCTCTCTGGCAGCGTCTCGCGGGCACTCTGCTGCACCCCGAACGGTCCTCTGCTCCCTGCTGCCGCTCCTTGCAAGCCCAGCCTCTGCTCGGGTTCACTTCCGCGCCGCCCGCAGAGGGGCTCACCCCGACGCAGTCCGTGGCCGACAGGCGGACACCCCTTTCCTCGTGCAGACACAGTGACCCTCCGAAAAATTGACCCGGCCTCAGCCATGATTTATACGAGCAACTAACGCCCGTTTATGCCTGAACGCTGTCGTGGGAAGCCCCTGACCTTCGTCACTAAGTGTCACACGGGGGCCTCACTGCCTGGCACTGGAGTTGTCTTTGATGGCCCTTGGGTGTCAGCCGTCCCCACGGGCAGGCGCACCGAGAGCCCAAGCGAGCCAGCCCGCCCAGCGGGATCCCTTCCTAGGCCGACCGCTCCCCAATAGCGGGTCTTCCTCTCCAGCGTCTCCTGGGGTTGGCATGCAGGCCCAGGGAGAAGCCCAGGCAGGCCGGCCCGGCCCGGGGAGTGGGCACGCGGCATGCCTGAGGCCCCTGGAGGCAAAGGGCTTGCGGACTCCACCCGGGGGTGAGCTTGCTTCCTCGGCCGCCCCCCGGCCCGCTAAGGGCGCGGCCGCGGTGTCCTCGGCCCCCCGGCCCGCTAAGGGCGCGGCCGCGGTGTCCTCGGCCCCCCGGCCCGCTAAGGGCGCGGCCGCGGTGTCCTCGGCCCCCCGGCCCGCTAAGGGCGCGGCCGCGGTGTCCTCGGCCCCCCCCCCCGCTAAGGGCGCGACCGCGGTGTCCTCGGCCCCCCGGCCCGCTAAGGGCGCGGCCGCGGTGTCCTCGGCCCCCCGGCCCGCTAAGGGCACGGCCGCGGTGTCCTCGGCCCCCCGGCCCGCTAAGGGCACGGCCGCAGTGGGGCCCGCAGCCTCCCCCCGCCCCTGCCCTCGCGCGCAGTTTAGCCCGAGCGAGTGTCTTGTCCCTGGCGAATGCCCTCGCTGCCAGCCTTCCCTCCACACCTCATCAAGGCCGCGTCCCCCCTGAAAACTCAAAGCTAGCCCCCCTCGCCTCTCCTCTGTCCCCCGCCCTAGGCCGCCCCAGGGCCTCTCTTAATGAACCCAAAAGTCAAGAAGACACTGGGCCCGGAGGCGCCGTCTCACTGTCAGAAGAGATGTGGACATTACAGTGGAGGCGGCGCCTGTCGTCGCTGGGCAGCCCTCAGGTGAGGCATCAAGGGCCGGGGGAGGCCCCTGCCCACTGCCCTTCGACCCCGCAGGCCACCACCCGCCCGTCCACCTGCACACACCTGCGCCTCCGCGGCTCCCAGGAGACTCCCCAGAATCAAGACGGCGGGTGACAAAGATCTTCCTGCCACTCAAATAAATGCGAGGCCCCCCACAGCCCGCGGGGTTTCCCACCACAGGTCCCCCTCTGACGGGGTTTCCTCCCGGTCTGGCTTCTAGAGAACACCAGGGCCCAGGACCCCGAGGCCCCCGGCTTGGCTTCCAGCCCTCCAGGCCCGGCAGGGCGGTTCTGAAATCGGGCAGAGGGGGTGTCTGGTCCCTCCGTGGTCGCCAACTGAAACCGGGCAGAGAGGGGCTCAAATGCCCAGGCTCTGCGGCAAGAGCCACCAAAATGCCCCAAAAGGCCAAAACCAACAAAGGCCAGCGCCTGATGAGAGGACAGGGCGCTGCCTGTGGGGCTCACCCGCGCGCACAACTGCAGGAGACTTCAGGCTGCAGGAACAGCAGCAGCGAACACGGGGTTTACTGTACACACGGGGGAAACAGAGCTCGCTGCAGCCTCAGGTGGCGGCCGCCTCGCCCAGATCGCAGCGGGGACGGCAGCTCCTGGGGAGGCGCTGGGTGAGACCCACAAACAGGCCTCCGAGACACCAGGCGCAGGCCCCTGGGGCTCCTTTCAGGCTGCGTCAGGGACAGCACCGAGGCCCCGTCATTCAGAGTCCTCCGGCTTCTCTTCCTCCTCGGAGGCGGCTGCTGGCGCTTCTTTTCTTTCTTCTCTTCTCAGAGGCCAGGAACTGGCTTCTCTCCTCTCTCTCCGGAGTCTGGAACCGCCGTCTTTCTTCTCCTGGGGGCTGGTCGTGTCGTGTCGTCTCCTGTTCGGTTCAATCTTTTCTCCTTTTTTCCCTCTCTTTTTCTCCTTCTTTTTCCTCTTTTTTTCTCCTTCTTTTCCTCCTCGGTTCAATCTTTTCTGCTTTTTTTCCCTCTTCTTCTCCTTCTTTTCCTTTCTTCGGTCCAATCTTTTCCTCCTTTCGGGCCCTCCAGTCCTGGCTTATATCCTCTCCCCGAGCACCATCCGTAAGTCTGATTGGACCATGTTCAATCCTGGAGCTGATTGGACCGACCCGTCAGCTCCTAGCACCTGATTGGTCCATACAAAAATGGCAGTTACTGGGCAGGAGCAACTGCCATAACTGACTCCGGAGCAGCGGGATAAGAGGCCCCACCGCTCCTGCAGGCACCCAAGCTGCTAAGGCAGCTAGGTTCCGGTAACAGTTCGAGGCCATGCGTTGGGGTGCTGTGGCTCCCTGGAGGCGGTGCCTGGCGGGAATTTCAAGAGTAGAATGGAAACTTCTCCCCCACACTCCCTACTTTAGCCTCACGCTCATGAATCAGGATTTCTACAGGAAACGGGACTCTGGTGGAAGGGACGGCGTTGCTGGTGAAGTCTGTCCCCTCATGGGGACGTTGTCTGGCAGGGACACTGGTGTTTTTACTTTGTGACCCGCTGATTTGTAGGCTCTCTAGCCTAACGAAGTCACTGCAGACAGAAAAAAGCTCACAGCTTTTTCACCTAACGGGACATTGTAACGGGGGGAAAGACAGGACTACCTGCGTGGCTTTGAGTAAAGACTCCATTTACTTGCCCGAACTTTGTTCTTCCAGTGGCAAGGAAGTAGGGGCTCACTGCGGGGGCCAAAGCTGGGGCAGGGAGGTGGTCCAGGCCTGGCCCTTTCCTTCATCTGCCCTCACCCCGAGGGCGCCCAGCTCTCCTCTCTGCCTCCTGGATGGCAGCAGCAGAAGCTCCTGTCCCCCTGTCCTCTCTGCATGGCTCCCCCAGAGGCAAACAGAACAGTCCTTAAAATGCTGTCCGAAGCCAAAGTGAAAAGTGCCTTCAAATTCTTTTAAAATCATTCCTTAAAGTCCATTTGCTTGTCGGCTTCAGAAGCAGAGAGAAGCAGTGAGCCCGCCACATCTGTGCCTTTGCTAGATTCATCAAACTGGACATTCGGAGAAACTGGCAGAGAATTCTAGAATGTTCAATGTTGGCAAAATAGAAAATGACTTTTAAAAGAATACGAGAGATCCGCGACAGCTGAAGGTTCTTATGTGAAACAGTGTAAATTGTCTTAGAAAAAGTAGGGCCAGAAAAAAGGTGAGACTGATTTCTAGTTTCAATAACTGGAACGTTCCTTAAAAGTCTGCTCAGATAGTTTTGCAGCCATCCCAGGCCGGGTCGGTTCGCCGTCGGTTCTCGTGATTTGAAGAACTTCGAAGCTCTGGGCGTCATCTTTCTGGGGTTAACGGGGAGCAGGGGGCGCAGGCCAGAGGGAGATGGCAGCTTGGGCCCCTGCGAACCCCTGGCCACCCTTCCCTCTGGGCTCTCTCTGGTTTCTCTTGCGGCCTCGTCCTCTCGCAGCCGCCCTCATACCCCTGAGCTCCAGGGTCAGGTGTGAGCACTTGCACACGTGCGCACACCCATGCCCAGGTGTCCACAGTCAGGCACACGTGCCCCCCCACATTAACACGATCAAGGATGTGGGTGATAGCCACAGAGGCCCATGGCAAAAGCCTCATCATCCTCATTTGCCCTGCAGATACCAAAGATGGGCACTAAATCTGAAGGAAGCACATTCCTAGGTGGTGCTCGGAGGGCCACGTGCCAGGTAAGTTCGGGGAGGTGGCCTCTGGGGCCCCAGCGGCAACAGATGAGTCCTCACCGACCAGCTGGGGTGAGGGGCCTGGAGGGCTGTGGTCTGTTTCTCTCTTGTCTCTGTCCCTTGTCACTTTCTCTCCACCTTTCTGCTTCTGTTAGGTCCCTTTGTCTCTCTGCTCCTGTCTCTGATTTTCTCTCATTGGATCAGTCACGCCCCAGCTCCCAGCTCCTCTCTGCCCCCCAACCCCCAGCTTCCTGCTCCTCAGCCCGCAGGTGGTCCTGTCAGGAATTCAGAATTCCTCAGGTAAGCAGGCAGCACTCAGAGAGGAGGAGGGAAGATCTTGTTTACTCCTCAGGCCCAGAGGAGATCCTTCTCCAAAGTCGGAGCCCCCAGCAATTAGGTAACAGTGTTTACTGCCTGGAGGCCAGCCGGGAGCCCAGAAGCAGGAGACTCCGAAGCGTTATCTGGGTCTAAGTCAGGTGTGGCCTTGAGAAGTTGATCGGCGCCTCCCTGAACTTTCAGCCCACGTGACTTCAGACATTCTCCGCTTCGTTCAGGCCTCCCCTGCCATCCGGTGCCCCTTCCTCAAGGACGCCCCCAGTCCTGGGGCTGGGTTTCCAGCTCCTGGCTGGCTCCAGGCAGGTGTTTCTCTGTTTCTCGTTGCAGAGCAACCTGGGCGGGGGTGGGGAGGGGGCTTCTGGGAAGATGGAGTCTTGTAGAGGCAGGAAGACACAGGAGCAGGTTCTCTGGAGCTGCGCAGAAGGGTAAAAGAGAGGAGTCCTGGAGCCCTCTGTGGCTTTCTAGGCTTTTGTTGGTCTCCTGTAGAGGCCACCAGGTACAGGGCAGGCAAAGGGGCCGGGAGGTGGGCTAGGTCTCCCAGCTCCTGGCGAATCTTCACTCTTTCTGGGCTCCTCTGGCCGTGGCTCGTGGTCTCTGCTCCACGCTCTATTCTCTCCCGCTGCCGCTGCTGCTTCTGTTGCTGCTTCTGAGCCGTCTCTGACCCAGGTGAGGGACTGATGACTCTGTAGGGTAACAAGAGAATCGTCAGGATTTTCCGCCCTCCTCAGGGATGGCCCCTGCAGGCCTCTGCGCATGCCTGATGGGGCCCCTGGAGCGGGGTGTGGCCTGTGTGAGTGGGCGCACCTGGGCCTGAGGCTGGGCTCATACGCAGAAGCAGCAGCGGCACTGGTGTGGCGTGGCAGGCGTGGCAGGCGTGGCAGGCGTGGCGGAGTGTGGCTGAGTGCAGTAGATTTCGGCGGATACGGCGACGACGAATGGAGCAAGTCTGCTTGGACTGATGCTCACCCTGCTGGGTTTAGGGTGGTTGCAAAACACTCTCGCTTACCCCACAAGAGGTGATGGCAGTGGGCCTGCCCAGCCCCCTTTCCCAAGGGTCCAGTTCTGGAGATGTCTTCACCCAGCGTGTGCCCATAGTAACCGCCCCGAAGGGGCTTCTGCCGGAAGCTTCTAAGAGGGACTGCCTGTCTACTGGCCCAGGCGAGAGCTGCTTCTGTCTCCTGCACCTTGATGTGCTAATACAAGTGTCCGGTCTATTGTCCCCCCGCCCCCTAGGACTCAGCTCCTCAGGCCAGGGACTTGCCTGTCCACCACTCTGCCCCGGCTCCCGCAGCTGTGCCTGGTGCGCAGTGCTCTCCTGAAGGCGTGCAATTGACCGTCCTTTCCGGTGGGAAACCCCCAAAGTCCTGTGTGGGCGTGGCCCCAGGGACCACGTCAGAGATCGGGCACCCCAAGACACAAATCCCCTGCCTGCCCCACCCACCTACCTCTCAGCCCCGCCCTCTGTGCCCACCTCAGCCAGCCCACTCCTCCCCAGGAGAGGAGAGGAGACCTGCGCGCACCTCTCCCCAGGTGTGCTCCAGGGTCAGGGGGCCATATCCCCCCATGTTCCTTTGAGACGCTGCCCACCTGGCTTTAAACACGTACATCAAACACACGCTTCAAGAAACAGCATCACTACAACCTCGAGTGTACCGCGAGGGTCACGGGCTTATGTTCTTGTCTTTCCTATCTCAGTTTTCATATATTTTCTGCAAATTTACTGTTAAACTAATTTTCCAGGGTGTTACTTTAATGTCTGCTATTGTGGGGCTTCCCCACCCTTTTATTTCCTAGTTGTTGGGATAGAGGAAAGTGAATGTTTATTTTGTATCCATCCACTTTAACTGAGTTCTTATTAATCCTAAGAATTTTTCATTTGATTATGTTACGAATAAAGTCACATTATCGACAAATGATCATTTTATCTCCTTCCTCTTCCTTTCTCTGGTTGAACCTCTTTTTTCAGCTGTTTCTTATTGCATTTGGCAGCGTGGATCCTTTGTTAAATAAACCTGTCATTAGGAGAGACATTTAGGACTCCTCAGAATATTTAAGGAACAAAACCATGAAAGTGACAAATCTGGACTTCTGGGGTGCTGCCAAGGCTGCACTTAGGCGGGATTTATTGCCCCCGGTGCTTATATTAGGGAGGGAAAAAAGGAGAAACAATAAATCAAGTCAATACCTGATGAACTTCATTCCCTTTAAGTTACAAACCCAGAGAAAGGAGAAAAAGGAAGTAATAAATTTAAACTGGAGGGAGGAAGAAGAATTGATCGGTGTAATCAATAGCACGTGGGAGGAAATGACCCCTCTGCAGAGGGACAGAGGGGCCGATGGAGGGAGGGGCCTGTGGCTGGCCTGGGCTTTCCCTGCCCCTCAGACATCTGGGGCCTGGGCTGGGGCTGGGCGGCTTTCGTGGCCACACCTTGGCCCTGGACTTCTAACTGGGGTCCCTGCCCCAACCCCTGGAAATACTTGGGGTGGGGTAAAGGATCCTCAGGAAACCAGAATCGAGGGAGAGGGGTACGAAGTCTGGGGTTATAGGGTGGCCCCCATCACGTCCTATGTAAATCTTTCCAGCACCTTCCTTCCTCTCCGTCTTATTTATTTTTTAAATTTCACCTTAATGGAGGGCTGGGGAAGTCCTGGGTTTGCCTGAACTCAGGCCAGAGCATCTGGGGATCAGACACTCCAGGTGGGGCACAGGGAGGGGAGACTGGGCTCACAAGTGCTCACACGTGCTTTTTAGGCAGGCGTCTTGGAGAATTTAGTATTGTTTGTTCCAAGGGAAAATTCCCTGGTAGTCAGTTTTAAATAAAAATTAGTAAGCTGTTAGTCATATTCTAAAAAGCAAATGCAAATGGCTGTATCTGGAAAAAGATGTAAATTAATAGAAAACATGTCTTACAAGCAAAATGAGGGGATCAGAGTCTCAGCAGTCTGCTTGTATGTTTTTGTGACAGAATGGAAATTAATCTCTTCCCAGGGGCTCCTCATTTAGTCCCCTCAACTCTCGATATCATATGCGGCAATTTTTCTAAAGGAGCAGGAAAAGCTTCCAGCTGCTCTTTTGAACGATCTGAGACCCAAGGACTCAGAATAGATCTGGGTCTGCTGAGGGTCCTGGGGTGACCCCTGTGGTCTACAAGGGAGGGTGAGGGGCCCCGAAGAACAGGCTCAGCAGGGTTCTGGCACAAGCAAACCCAGCCTTGTGGGAGGAGGGAATGAGACCCCAGTTCCTCCTCTCTGAGATCTGAAGTTAGGGGGGCCTGGGGTGGGGACCACCTGCGGGGTGGTGGCTGGGGAGAACCCAGCTCCTGAAGATGACCTTTGGAAATTGAGATCAAAGCCCCCGATGAGGGGTGCCCCTGGGACAGGCACCCCTGCAGATGTGGGGCCCTGTCTCAGCTCTGACCCTGAGGGGCAGCCTCAGAGGCCAAGGCGGCAGCGGCCTGGGGTGCAGGGCTGGGGAGGGCTCACGGGCCTCCTGGGGGGGAGCTGGTGGCTGTGGACTCAGGCGGCCCGGGGCTGTGACGCCCTCGGCATGACTGAGCCTGTCCTGCTCCTCTCTGTGCTCCGCACCCTCTGTTTATTGTCAGTATTTTGCAAAATCAAGTTGGTTCGGTGGCTTTTAGAAATAAAACTGATATTGCCACAGACACATCTGAGTTTTGAAGTTCTAGAACAGAATGCCACCCCCTCGACTGGTCAAACACGCCTCTGTGGACTTTCCCCGCCCCCACTGCGCCCCAAGATGCGGCTGAGCAAGGTGATGGGGGCTCGCTGCCCCCTCCAGGGCGGGCTCTGGGCCTGGGGTCCCGCCAGCTCTGTGCGTGCATGTGTGTGTGTTTCTTCGCGGTAACACTATGTGATTTCGGGGCACAGGTTCCTAAATTTTCATCTGTCTGCGACTCCAGCAACCCAGCACCCACAATCCCCCAGAACACCATTCGGCCCCCTCCCCCTTTGCTCCTCACCCCTGTACTCCCCATCTGGGAGCCTGGGGGAGCCCAGTCAGATTTCTGGGGTTTGTTTGGGCTTGTTCTCTCTGTTCCTTTGTGTTTCTTTATGTTCCACATTCCAGTGAAGCCAGCCGCAGTTTGCCTTTCCCCGGTCCTGCCACCTGCAGCCTCTGCTCCATTCAGCACGTCGCCCTCAGGGTCACCAGGCTTGTCCACGTCAAGCTGACCGAGGGGCAGAACACTCAGGGTCACAAGCACGTGACCCCTTCTCGTGGGCCGGGCCTGGAGGCGGCACCTGTCACCTCTGCCCACCTTCTGTCCCCCAGAACTGGGTCAGAGGCCCTGCAAACCACAGTGAGGCCAGGACAGGCGTGCTGTCCTCTGGGGAGACCCAGAAACCGTTTGGTGAACAGGTGACAGTCCTGCGTCCTGGCTTCCCCTGGTGAGGGAGAGCTGTGGATGCCTCTCGCCAGAGTCGGCTGGAAATGTCAAGTTCGATGGGAAAATGCCAAGGTCCTTGCGGGTGTTTGCTGGATGGAGGAAGAAAGCTCAGTCTCTCTGGGGGGATTTAGGATTGAGCCCTGGGGCTGATGTACTAGCAGCCCCCACGCTTGCTCCCCGACTCCCTCTGTCAAGGAGCCAAAGGACAATTCTTTTTTTAAAGATTTATTTGTCTCTGCATACAAGAGCTGGGGTCTAGGCCAGAGGTGTGGGGGGATGAGAGGATTTACCAGAGACAGAGTAGGGAGCAGATCTACTGAAATACACTGTTGAGGGGAGCAGTGGGGACACAGGAGAGTTCTGCTGCACCTTGTGCGAAGCTCCCTGGCTGGGAATTGAACTTGTGCTGCAGTGGCTGCAATAGCTTCATAGGCTGAGATTTAACCCATTGTGCCACCAGGGAGGCCCTCTTCTTTTTGTTTTTATAGATTTATTTATTTATGTATACAAGCTGGGTGCAGGCCAGAGGTGAGGGGGGCGGTGAGAGGATTCACCAGAGACAGAGTGGGGAGCAGAACAGAAGGATCCACTGAAGTACACTGCTGAGGGGAGCAGCGGGGAGACAGGAGAGGTCTGCTTCGCCTTGTGGGAAGCTCCCTGGCTGGGGATCGAACTCGTGCTGCAGTTGCTCTGGATAGCTTCATAGTGCAGAGACTTAACCCCTTGCACCACCAGGGAGGCCCCAATTCTTTAACGCTCACCTCTGAGCCTCATTCTGGGGATTCTTCACCACCCTGAGGTGTCACCTGCCCGAGGCATCATCAAAGGTCACGCTGAGGACAGGTGTCAGCTTGTGCAGGTGGAGTGGCAGCCTCAGGGGGTTACCTAGGCCTGCTGGGGGCTATTCCCAGGGAACACAGGTTACTCCTGGGCCTGTGCCACGGGCTGGTGGGGGCTGGGGAAACGGGCCGTGCAGACTCCAGAGCGCACCTGCCTCTCAGGGCCCCCAGTTTCTTCGGGGCATTTAGCGCCTGCTGAGGCTGCTCTGGGTCAGGGTTGGCCCTCTCGGCCCTTGGCTCCAGCTCGTCCCCAGGAGAAGCCGGCCCCCATATTGTCTTTGCTCCGCCCCCTCCTCCCAGAGGGCACTTCAGAGCTGGCACCATCGGCCCCGGGGAAGCTTCTGCAGTGGATTCTCAGGCCCGGGACCAGCGTGCTCCCTCCAGCTGCCCCTGGGATGGGCGCTCGGCAGCCGTCCAGAGCCCCAGGCCCTCTGTCTTCTGGGCCTTTTTGAATCTTTAAAAAACGTTTCTTAAGATTTTGTTCTTTAACATAACAATAAAAAAAAAGATTTTATTCTTTAACAAGCAGCCTTGGGGAAACAAGTGACATCAAGACTCAGAGGCAGGGGCCTCCCTGGTGGCGCAGCGGTTGAGCGCTGCGCTGTGGAGCTGTCGGCAGCAGCGACGCGAGTTCGACGTCCGGCCGGGGAGAATCCCACATGGCGCGGCAGACCTCTCCTGCCTCGCCCGCTGCTCCCCTCAGCAGTGTGTTTCTGATCTGCCTGTTCTGCTCCCCACTCTGCCTCTGGTGAGCCCTCTCGCCGCCCCACGCCTCTGGCCTGTACCCCAGCTTGGATGAATAAAAAACAAAAACCAAAAAACCAAAAACCCATCTATTAAAAAAAAAAAGACTCAGAGCAAAGGTAGAGACCTGCCCCCTCCCCTCCCCTCACCCCAAGCTGGTTTTTCCTTATCGGGCTGCAGCAGAGTTCAAACCCGGCCAGACCCACTCCAGCACTGCCCACAGCCCGCCCTCTGCCTCCTGGCCCACACCCACTCGTGCAAACTCGCTCCCGTCACCCCAGGGCCTGGTGTTTGCAACCATGCCAAGTTGGGTAGGTTCGTCTCGGTTCTTGCAGACGGAAAGATAACTTGGGAGCCCCCAGCAGATTCTTACGGGCCTTTAATGCAGAATCGCGGGACGGGGCAGCCTCTGAGCGCCTCTCTGGCTGTCTCCCGGTAGCCCCCAGACCACCCTTACACCGCCCCACCCCACACCCAGCCGGGGTCTGGCTTCCCCTGTTCGCTGGAAGTGCCACTCGGCCGTGGACCGGTGCCTCATCCACGCGCCTGCAGCTTGCACGAGAGCGAGCAGTAAGCCCCTCTGTGGTGAGGCCGAGGATGCCAGAACCTTTGCTCGAGTGGTTTTGCTCACTTGCTCCAAGAGTGGGGACTCCAGAGCCCAGCCAGGGCCTCTGCGGAGCACCTCAGGATCCTGCAGGGAACTGACACCCACAGTGGGCGTCTTTCCACCCGGTTCAGTCTCAAGGGCACGAAGCCAGCCGTGAGGACGGCGATGCCCGAGGGTCCGTGGCGTCTCTCAAGAAGGGAATTTCACAGAGCTCCAGAACTAAAGCGGCCACGAAGCTTGTTAGGAAGGGACAGGCCAGAACAAGGGGCGAGGCAGTGGAGGGGGGCGTCTCAGGAAGGGGGCTGCCCCAGCAAGAAGCAGTGAGTTTTTGAGGTTCTTTTCCTTTCTGGGTGGGGAGGGGTCTGCCTTCATTACACACCCCTTGCTCCCATCCCCCCGACTCCAGGGCTCCCTGGAGCTACCCCTTTCTCCCTCTTTTCAAGCCCAGGAAATGCTAAAAGACTCTTCCCAGCTGCCCAGGCCTGCAGACCTCATCTGGCCCTTGAAACAAGGTGGGAGCAGCTGGCATGTGGGTGGCAGAGGAGCCGTGCTCCTGGAGGGGTCTTTTTCTCCCCTGACACAGCCATACTCCCTCCTGAGCTAGGCGCCAGCAGTCTAATTTTTAATTTTTCACTGTCAGTTTTTAGACTTGTCCTGAGGGTCTCTGATGTTCGTTATTCCTTCTTTTTGACTGAAGGAACATCAGTCCCTGATGTTCTACAGGTTTCTGTGCACAGAGTCATAATTCGACAGCTGTCTACACTCCACGAGGGCCCAGAGTCGTGTCCACTCGCCAGCGTGTGGTGGCCCCTTTGTGACTTGCCGTGTCCTCGCCCCCGGGGTCTTCTGTACAAACAGTACCGAAGGTGCTGGTGGTAACGCGGCGACCTCAGAGGCAAGCTGCTTCACTGGGGGTATATTCATAGCCTGTTCTGCAGCCGTCTGGGGCGCGCGGGCTCCCCAGCGGCTCTAACAGTTTAAGAGAACTCTGGAGCCCTTGGAGTCGTCTTCACGGGCTCTAATAGTAGGCAGGGGAACCAGCCAGCTGGAGGCAGCAACCTGAGCCCCTCCCCAGGGCGCCGCCGCCTCTTTAGCCCCTCACTCCTAGGCTCAGGGGTGCACACTTGCACATGCGCACACACCCACGCTCCGGTGTCCACAATCAGCCACACGTGCCCGCACCACACGCCTTCTGCGTTGACATGGTCAAAGCCACAGGTGATAGCACAGAGGCCAGCGGCGGAAAGTCTGATGAGTTCACTTCCCCTATGAGCCTTAAACATCCTCTAAGTTCCACCCTGAGGAATCCCCCCTAAACTCTCTCGATGGGCTGCAGCCTCCTGGATGTCTGAGGAGTGGCCCCCAGCATGCCCTGATTCCACTTTGGGGGTCCTCCCTTTGCCTCCTTCAAACGTGGCCTCCACATTATGCCGAGGAGTTTAATGCTCCCTTCCACTGGGTTCTGGGCCTCGCTGGATACCCCAATATCCTCTGCTAACAGGGGCTCCCCTACCCCACAGGCAGCCCCTGCCCTGCTTCTCCTCGTCCCTTCCACAAGCCCCGTCAGGAGCAGGGAGCTGGCGAAGGTGGGCAGCTCACGGAGGTGGGCAGCCCCGCCCCACCAGGTCAGTACCTGCTTTCTTCGGTAACAGGATGGAGGGCTCCCTGAGCCGCTGCCAGCGCTGGGAACTTGGTGTACCCCTGGGGGGGTTGGGGGGCCTAGGCAGCTCTTGGACTAGGTGTTCTGCCAGTTGTTCCAAAGGCGCCCTGGGGCTCTACCCCTTTGATCTCCCGACCCAAGGGCTGACCCCTGAGTCTAACCAGTGCAGGCTTCTGAAGGGGAATCCACGGGCCTAGTTAATTTCCACTCTCCTGCCAGGCACTGAGGGGTCAATGCCCACTCTGGCCAGTCGGCTGGCCAGGGCAGCACAGGACACAGCCACCGACCAGCGACAGCTGAGGCTGGGCACACAGAAGCCGGGTGGGCATCCCCCTAGGGCTGCCTTCAGCTGCTCTGGGACTCACTGGCATGCCGTCCCCTCCCGGTCCAAAGCCGACAGCTGGTCAGTGTCAGAGGCAAGTTCCAAATCCAGGTCTGCTCACGCCAAGGCCACTTAGCCATCAGCCCTTACTCCACACACCCTCCCCAGGGGCAAGGTGGGAGACGGGCCGGGGGCGGGGAGACTGGCCAGACTGCAGCGTGGCCGGGATGGTGGAAAGAAGAGTTATTTTTGCCCATGCTGTTAGAAGATGCACTCACAGGCCTTGTCAGGACAGCTACCAGGCCCCGAGCAAGCGGCCTCGGACTGCAGGATAATGCAGAAAACCAAAAAACAAGCAATAAATCATTACCCAAATGTTTGCAGAGTGACGTGAGCTGCATATTAAAAAGTCAAGGGAACTGGGTGAGGTCATCGGGAAATGGCAGAAGGCCCCTCAAATGAGAGCCAGATGTGCTCAGGCACCACACCTGGCCCCACACATGGGCCCGTCCGCGTGAGACCGCCAGGAAGGGAACAGGCAGGCCGGGAAGGGCCCCCAGGAAGCGCAGGTCCCCGCCAGGTGGCGCCCCCCGCGGCGGGAGGGTGCACGCTCTGCAGACTCCTCGGGGCCCCTGGGGCATAAGCCCTCCGCCTTCTCTTCTAACTCATGAATTTTTTTTTTTAAAGATTTATATTTATTTATACATACAAGCTGGGGTACAGTCCAGAGGCGTGGGGCGGCGAGAGGGTTCACCAGAGACAGAGCGGGGAGCAGAACAGGCAGGTCAGAAATCCACTGCTGAGGGGAGCAGCGGGCGAGGCAGGAGAGGTCTGCTGCGCCATGTGGGATTCTCCCCGGCTGGGCGTCGAACTCGCATCGCTGCTGCCGACAGCTCCACAGCGCAGCGCTCAACCGCTGTGCCACCAGGGTGGCCCCTATCTCATGAATTTTAACAACTGCCTCCTCCAGCGTTACTCCCCCTGTCGGCTCATGGTTCCTTCCTGCCCCAGGACCTGCAAAATAGTCGCGGTTTTTCCCCGGGAGGCCGGGTGTCCTGGGCTCCTGCGGTGAGAGGTGTCTATGGCACCCCCTTTGAAGAAGGTTGGGTGGGGGAGGGGTGAAATGACCCTGAGCAAGTCTCCCTGGGCCCAGACCGAGGGATAAGCAGAGCGGCCCCCAAGTGGGTGTTGTGAGGGTCAGAGGAGGTGCTCTCGTGGTTGCAGGGAGGCTGGTGCCCGGCGCCGGTCAGCAGATGTGACGCGGGTTCGTTGCGTTGTGCAGCCAGCCCGGACGGGCAGGTTCGTGGTGGACTCGGGCAGGAGGAAAAGGCTCTCGGAGCCTGAGGACCGTCTGGCATACCCTTAACGCCCAAGCGGGGGCCAGCGACCGGCCTCCTGGTCCTGGTGGGCTGCTTCTCGGCCCGGTCTGCACTCACAGGCGAGTGCCCCGTGCTCAGCTCCTCCCCGCTTCCTTGCACTGTCACAGACTCCGGGTGGGAAGTGAACTCTGGGAGGAAAGCAATGCTGCAGGGAGCGGCCGCAGAGGCTGGCGGCAGGCCTGGAAGGAGCTTGAGTTCCTCCACGTTCCTTACAGTGGTTCTCCCACGGAGTCTGGGGAGCACCACTGGGTTCGAAAGGGCTCAGGCCCCAGCGTGGAAGTTGTGGAATGTGGAACAGTCACAAAACTCGTGTTTGTGGGCAGATTCTTATCCATCCGCTTGGTTCCCGGGGCTGCCCTCTCATTGCCTCCACCTGTCACCTCATCCCACAAGGACCCGCAGGGCCTGCCAGGTGGGGTGTGGGGAGCTGGACACGAACCAGGAATCACGCAGGACCTGGGCTCACCCCTGAACTCCTGCGCACCATCAGTTCTTGCTCAACGCCTTGGGGGCCCAGTCCCCTTTTTCTGTCCCTGCCTGCACTCCTGTCCCTACCTCTGTCTCTGTCACGAGTACGGTGGGTTGAGTCACCTGAGCATCGAAGACTTGGGGCGGCTCGAGCCGGGAGACACCTGGGGAGGGTCTGCGAGATAACCGTGCACCCGCGGTCACTCCTGAGCCGGGGCCTGGGGTTGGGGGCGCTGCCGCAGGCGCGTCTCTGGCGTGGACGTCGGGCTTGGGCGTGTGGTTTGCTTCGAGCAGAGGACTGTGGACAGAGGGGGCAGGCGCCGGGGCCCAGCAACATCTGTGCTGCCAACTCACCTCCTGTGCTGCATGCTGGTCGCCGTGGGGAGAGGCCCTCAGATGGCCGCCGGTCCCAGAGTGAGGGACACTCGCAGCAGAGCTCGGCAGAGTAGCCCAGGCCCGCAGGTCTGTGGGTGAGGAGTGGCGGCCTGGGGCTCCGAGCCGCGGCCACTGCTGAGCTCGCTTGTGACCCAGACGGCTCGGCTACCCGATGCCCTGTCCTCGGGCGCAGCGAAGAGCAGAGCGCCAGGCCCGGCCCGCCGCAGCTGGACAGACCCCTACGTCACTCCTCTCCCGGGGCCTGGTGCCAACTCTCTCCTTGGCTCTGTGAAGACTCCAGTCCTTCAGCCTCGCCGCCGTCTTCTCGCCTTCCTGACCTGCCACGCCAGCCCCACTGAAGCAAGTGCATGTTCCTCGACACCCCCGGAATGAGGTCCAAGCTTCACGAGACAGCCAGCCCGGGTCTATCACCCCCTCGCTCTCAACACCGGGCGGCCGAACAGCGAGCTCAGCCGGCTCTTGGCCGCAGCTGCTCAGCCTGGCCCCGCCTGCCTGTCTCTGGTGAGGGGTCCTGTGCCGCCCCTCCTGTCTTGTATGCCCCACACGGCCCCCAAGCCCTCCCTGGCCCAGCCTCGTGTTAACAGGACAGCGACTTCTGGCCTAGAGGAGGGGATGGCGAAGGTCGAGGGAGAAAGCCCTCGAAGGGGCACCTGGGCAGAAGGAAGGGGCAACCTGGGCCGGAACCCGAGAGCCGGCCGCAGGGGACCTGGGCAGCCTGAACTTGCAAGCTGCTGGCCAGGAAGGGCTCCCGAAGGCCCCTCTCTCCCTGGCAGCTGGACGGCGCCAGGTCAGCGCCTCCACGGAATGTGGCTGAGAGGGCCTGCCTGGCCACACAGAGGATAGACGCCGCCAGCTCTGTGCCTCGGGGTGCACAGGGATTATCTGACCCAATAGACGTCTCCTAGCGGGCAAGGGCGCCTGGGATGGGATCCTCCTGAGGCCAGCGCAGTGCCTGACTCAGAACCTCAGAACCACCACCGGAAAAACCCCAGCACAAAAGGCCACAGTCCAGAGGACCAGCAGCCCTCGGGGCCCCGGCTGGAGAATGTGCCGGAGCGGGGGAGGAGGGGGGTGGGGGGGGCTTGCTGCAGGAACAAACCTAAATTTAACCAGCTGGAGCCCTTTTTAAACAATCATCCCATTCATATATTTAAAATAAATTGTGCATCTTTCGCAGGCACTCAGCCTTTCATTATGAAGATGGAAGAGGGAACGGAGCGTTCTTGGCGGGAGGAGCCAGAATCCCAGGCTCCTTTTCAGGATTTCTCAGCATGTGGTAAAGACATTTATTAAGGTAAATGTGTTTCAGATCCGAGGCCCACAAACCCACACAGCAAGCAGCCAAGTGAGTGGTGTGTTCTGATGGGACATCAGTAATCCGGCTGTGCTACCAGGAGCCTGGGGGGGCCGCGAGAGAAAGCAAAGGAAGTTTGAGGGTGCTCCATGGGTTTACCTGAATCTCTTGGTGAGAGATCCTAAAATGTAGAACTATAACCATGAAAACTGTGAAATGGTTTAAAACGAGAGGTAATCCCAGTAGATTCATGTTTCAGGAGTAGACGTTGGGGACCACAGGAAGTCAACATATCAGAAAGGCGAAGAAGCAGCTCGGTCTTTGAAAAGATCAAGGAACTATGGAAACTGCTGGCAAATCTTTTGAAGAATTAAAGCACAGCTAGTTGGGCACCATTATGGAGAAATAGCTGAAGCTGAGCCCTGAGAGTTCCAAATCAGCACAGAAAGATCGAAAGGTGCCATCACTTCCTGCGGAAGTGATACAAAAGTCCTAAGCAAAATATTAGCAGATCTGATTCATTAGTCTATTAAGCCGCCGCTTTAGGACAAGGGTGTTTGTGCTAAGGATGTTTAGTCCAAGACTAGTTTAAAACTTGGGAAGTTTGGTGTTGAAATGTATCTCATGCAAAGGAGAAAAAACCCAAAACACTGTGTGCAGGCTAATCTTCGGTGTTTCTCAAACTCACTCCTGCGGTCTCCCCTATTCGCTGCTCTGGCAGCCTCAGTTCTTCTGCAGATTTCTAGTTTGTTTGGGTTTAGTTTTATCTGTTCCTTTGTTTTGTGCTCTTTATATCCCTCCTATGAGTTCGATCCTGCGGAACTTGTCTTTCTCCTCTGGACTTACTTCGTTTAGCATCATCCCTTCCAATTCCATCCATGCTGTTGCCAATGGCCAGAGTTCATCTTTCTTTCATTTTCTACAGCTGAGTCGTATTCCATGGGGTGTATATGCCACAACTTCCCGATCCACTTCTCTGTCTTTGGGCACTTAGATGGCTCCCTAGCTTGCTGTTGTAAACAGTGGAGAAACACAGGCTTGCTTAATAGTTCTTCACCCTGGGTAGATGTGATCCATCCCAGGAGAACTTTAAAAAATGCCACTGTCTCCTGTTGTCACTGTCCCCTCCCTGCTGGCGGTGACCCTCCCGGAAGTCCTTGCCCCTAGTTTATCTGCTCCTCCCTATCATTCTCTACGCCTCTCTGGGGCAAAGGGAGCCCCCGCTTTGTCTCACATGGGACAACTCGGGCAGCTCTGGAAACTGGGTGCCTTCCACTTTCCTCGTCCGAAGCCTCACCTTTTCTTTCACCTCAAGTCTCTGTGCAGAGACAGCTGGGGGAAGACCCCAAAGCTGTGCAGGACCTGGGGGCCAGCAGGGGCCTGGTCAGGACTGAGGGGGACATTGTGGGCTTTCTAGGACCCCTAGTGGGTTTTGGGGGGCCGTGGGCAAGGTCAGTACTTGCCCTTGAAATACTGTGTGCTTAGGGTGTCTGGTGGGCCCCTGGGCTGGGAGCAGACTAGGCAGCGAGGACCCCCAGCTGGGGGGTGCACCTTTGGGGACCTGAGGGGTCCCCTTGGCATCAGGTGGTGTAGGAGCCCCCTCCCCTCGCAGTCTTGGCCGGGAGGAGAAGGGGTCCCTGGCATCCTGCAAGGAGGGTGCAGGGAATGGAGGCAGTTCTATCATTTGGCCACCTGAGGTCCTCTGTCCTCCATGGGTGGGGAGAGTCCATCTCCCTCCGGCACCTGCAGATAGGGGGGCTCCCCTCCGGTCAGAATGTGTGGAGCCCCCTCCTGCTGCAGGAAAGGGCGGTGCAGTCATGGGGGGGCAGGACGGTTTGTCTCCACAGGCGGTGGGACATAGTCCCCAAAGGAGCTGGGCCCAGCATGGGTGGGCTGTGTCCACCAGCCCAGAGGGAGATGGGGCGTCCCGGGAACCAAGCCCATGTTTGGGGAGCCAGTGGGGTTGGGGCACAGCCCTCACTATCCTGCTGGGGCCCTGAAAGAATGGGACTTGGACAGAAGGCAAAGGAGGGCCCAAGCTTCGAAGTGCCCGCGATCCTTCTTTGCAAAAGTGCCTGCCCTGTAGGAGGCCTCGTGGGGACAGCACCAGGCTGCTGTGCTTTGGGCCTTTTTACCTTGTAAAAATAAAAGTTACAGCCACCTTGCAAAATGTGGAAACTCAAAAGCCAGCCCAAATAGCCACCTACAAACTACCACGGAAATATAGGAAAATACTGGATTTAATCCCCTGCCCAGTGAGCAGACCAGTAGAGTAAAAACAGCGTCGGTGCAGATAACCTAAAGCAGGGATTCTCAAGGCGTGGTCCCCGGAGCGGTAGCAGCAGCACTTTGACTTTTGTTAGAAATGGGCGTTCACTGGCCCGACCCGGGACCTTCGGGGTGGGGCAGGGGCTGCTCTTATGGGCTGTGGTGATGCCCTGCAGTCCTGCTATCTCACCACTAGAGGGAAGCAGCAGACCGTGCGTTCCCCAGGCCATCAGCGCTCCCCCCCCAGAGTCTCTGTGCTGTGCAGATATTAAGAGCTCAGAGACTTTATATTTTAATTTATTGGAAGAGTGACTCAAGGTTGGGACGTATTGGCTAATTATTTAAGATCCCACCATGTCTGGACCAAATTGTAACGTCGTTCTAGTCCTTGCTTAACAGGGATCCTATTAACAGAACATATTTCTGGGTAACAGAACATATTTCTCAGTACTTGTTGTGTTTAGAGATTAAAGAAACATAAGGAACATAAGGAACATTGGGGCCAGATTAAACATAAGATCATTGGGGCCAGATTAAAGAAACATAAGAGCATTGGTGTTCTCCCACCGGAAGTTTATATTCTATGAGTCATAAACCATTTGGTCTTTTTCCTTCTGTGGTCCCTGATTTCTTCCCATAGGGGCAGATTCCCCTGGAGGAGAGCCCCCCAAGCCCCCTTGCCATCCCAGGCCCCTGCCTCCCTTACCTTTTTGTTGTTATTTTCCAATCAACAGTACAATAGGTGTGCCACTGAAAGTGACACACACAAGCACTGCTCCACTGATGCTTATTTATTTTTAAAAAGGATTTATTTATGCGTACAAGAACTGGGGTGTAGGGCAGCCATGGGGGGTGTTGAGAGGATTCACCAGAGACAGAGTGGGGAGCAGAACAGGTAGACTGAAATACACTGCTGAGGGGAGCAGTGGTGAGGCAGGAGAGGTCTGGTGCACCATGTGGGAAGCTCCCTGGCCAGGGATTGAACTTGTGCTGCAGTGGTGGCCGATATTCTTCATAGGCTGAGACTTAACTCCTTGCGCCACAAGGGAGGCCTCCCACTGATGTTTAGACCTAATTGTTTGCCTCTCCCATTTTCCCTTCAAACACGGTGTTTGCTGCTCTATGGCCTCTGAGTTCTGGGCTGTGGTTTCAGGCAGGAAGCCTTTCTCAGAAGTGTCCCCGGGGATATTCTTCAGCTTGTCCTCCAGGACAGGAGTCCTGGGGTGGCTGGAAGGACTCAGCCTCCTGTTGTCTTGCAGGAAAACTTGACCTTCTTGACCTTCTTCCTGAGGGCTCCTTTTTCTGACAACAATTCAGACCTGAGTAGTTTGCAAAGCCCCCTAGTTCCCTGCCTGCTGGACACAGGTTGCTCTCCCTGGCCACAAAGCTTTGCAGGGGGTTATAATAGGGTGGACTAGCTTTTCAGAACTGCTAAGAGTCCCATTAGCTCCGTCTCTATGTTAGAGGCTTTGTTTTTTAAACTTATCACTGAGCAGTTATCCAGGCGTAGCTGTGAACACGATGATTTATTCATTTGACAAATATTTATTGAGCACTTATGGTGTTCTAGAGTCCAGATGCCAGACTTTCAGTATAAACGAGATAAAATCCTGTGCCTATGAAATTTACATCCTACTGAGCAAGGCAAGCGATAGACAAATAAGCACGTAACAGAATGTCAGAAGAACAGAACTGGGTGAGGGGGTAACCAGGGAGTGGGCGGTGAGGCGAGGAGATAAGACGGCAGGGGATAACCTAGCTGAGGAGTTGGAAATGGAGCAGAAATCCGCATGGAGTAAGTGCCTGCATCCGGCTGTGCCTGGAATGGCTGTCCAGGTGGTGGGAACAGCCAGTGCAAAGGCATTGAGGTAGAGACGGTCCGAGGGCTTCTGGGTGGAGAAGAGAGGAGGTGGCTTATGGTTGTTCGGGCATGAGATAGTGGTGGTGAGACGTGGTCGGCTCCAGGAGGACCTAGTGGGTACCACTAGCTTCTGAATTAGAGGAACAAAACCCTCTAGACATAGAGAGACGTTTCCAGATGTCCTCCTTAACATTCTGTTTTTCTGTGAAATGGCTTTTTCTTGAAGAAATCATACCCTGGGGAGGCTCCACATCATGGAATCCAGTGCTGCCCCCCCGGGCCTCTGGAGACACGCACACACTGTGATCTCCTTTATTACTCACGGTGCTGACAGCTAAGAGGTTGTTCGGGCATCCAGTCCTGACCACAGCCCTCTGAATGAGGTGTCACCCCATTTTACAGATAAGAAACTGAGGCGCAGAGGAACGTGTGCAGCCAAATGTCTCCTGAGATGCTCGTCTTGAGGTCAGAGATTGTCTCACCACAGGAAACGAGCGCAGCACGGGACCAGATGGGATGGGAGGGACCCGTGCTGAAGACATCGGAAGCAGCCAGTGGGGAAAATGGCCTTGCAGGGCCCTTCGGGGGGTCTTAAACCTGACAGTGGCAGCGGTGGAGATGGAGAGGCGGTTTCTGTTAGTTTTGAACCTGGAAATGTGCAGGGAGGAGGTCGAGGGCCGAGAGGGCACATCCCTGCCAGCACCGCCTTCTTCTGCTCCTGCACAGAAGGCCGCTCCTGAGACCATCTCAAGGGCCAGAAGCCCCTTGGCCACCCTCTCCCCCTGCCAGGGCCAGCCACCTTGGTTCACTGGCTGATGACAGAATGTGGCCTGCCCCTGCTCTGAATGTGGGCGCCCACGAGTGACCCGGGGGGTCTCACCCCATTTCCCAGGGCTGGGTGCTGGCGCATCAACAAATGCAGGAACAGACCCCCTGCCCTCTGGAAACTCAAAATTATTTTGAGGTACAGCAGCGCATCTTGGGTCTCCCCAAATGAGGCTGCGCTTATGGAAGGCATGAGGGGCTCCCCTGTTAGCAGGTGTCATGAGCACGAAGCGTCCTGCTGCTAAGGGGGAAGAAAGCTGGGGGAGTAGGAGGTGTCCGTGAGTAGCGAGGAAAACCGGGCGCAGAGGTATGGCTTTGGTGAGGAGGGAGGGCATGGAGTGAGGCCTCTGCTGCTCCCCAACCCACACGGCTCAACCACAGTGTCCCGAGGCCAGAGTGGGTGACCGAGGACACCGACCCAGCACCAGCACTGCTTGGGGATGGACTCCCCCACCCGGTCCAGTTGCGACAGGGACTTTGTTGCCGCTTGGTGGCGGGACACGATGAGGGACATTAGTCGTGGAGCAGGTCTGCAAGGCGGGACTCCATGGCTTGAGCACAAGTTCTTGCGCCATGTGTTGAAAGTGCACAGGCTGGTAAAAGCTGATCATGTAGCAGTGGTCTGAGGAATAAGATCCGGAGGGGGGATAGTGCCAGGGCCAGCGGCACCCATGAAGTTCTCAGCTATTACAAAGACGCGGAGTCCAAATGAATTGGATTGGGGGAGGGCTGGGGAGAGACAGCGCCCTGGAGAGCAGCTCTGCCTCTCACTCTCCCAGCCCAACTTTGTATTAAAGATAAGAACAAGCAAATAGCACACAGTGTTCATGCTTATACAAATTAATGAGTTATTGCTGAAAACAAGTTTCTCAAGTTAATAGGGAACATGTGCACAAGACATTACATCCTCAGAGAACAGGAGTCCATTTGGGAAGAAGTTCTGTTTGCAGAGCTTCTAACATCCTGGAACTCCGTGTGCAGAGTAACCAGGTGAAAACAGATGACTCTGGCTCTCCTTAGGGTGACAGGCTGCTACAGGATAGGAATGGGGGACAAAGTTTTATGATGGACAGAGAATGGGACATTGTGACCATTTGTCAAGAGACATTTTCGTCAGCAAAGTGTGATGTTCCCACAGGCAGAGTTCTCGAAGCCGCCTCGGAGAGTCTCGTCACCAGGTCAGTATTGGCCTCGGCGGCCCGGGCCGGCCTGGAGATGCGGGCTGATCTCCGTAGGCGTCAGGGATGCTGTCTGTGACGGCAGAGGGCACGCAGGCCACAGGTGCCCGGAGCACCAGCTCGTAGCCAGCTCATAGGAACCCACGCGGCCCCAGTGCTGGGCACCCACAAAGCTCCGCGCAGCCCAGGGGGAGTTTCAGAACAGGCCAGAGGGGAAAACGGAATGTAAAGGAAGGAAATATTTAAGAACTTAAAAAACACCAACTAAAAATGCAGCTAAGATGTCGGCCCAAGCAAAAGCAAAAATGACAATGTGAGACACTCAGGCGTCCTCATTTAGGGTTAAAATGTCTCTCTACTTCAACCAAATACATTTTAAGCACACCCAAATAAAAGAATACACAGAGAGGGAGAGAATCCAAGCTTGGGCAAAGATATCAAGCACAAATAAAAGGAAGTGGGGCTGATAAACGCAGAAAACGGGATTTGCTAGGGGGCGGACAGCAGAAACGCAGGGCTTTTAAAAGCCTCGTGTCCAAGCAGGTGTGTTGTATTTGCTGGAATGGGAGTTTCCTTTATCTCTGGGCACAGCAAGGATTGCACTTGCTCAGCGCCTCCAAAGAAGGTGTGACCGTGAGACTGGTTTGGGCCAATTCAGTGTGAGGCTAGGCCGCAGGAGTGGAGTTGTGCAGCCATCGCAGACCGGGTAGGGGCATATCGGTTCCAGCAGACTTTACTAGATGCTGTCGTGCCGGCCTTCCCTGTGCTC
>PVIJ01007369.1:0-83163 GCA_004024925.1 Scalopus aquaticus | reverse complement strand
CGTTTAATGGGCCGAATGGCAGCCTGGCATGCTGGATTTGCATTCTCAAAAGCCAATTGTCGGACTAGTTCAGAAGTGGCAGCTGTGGCTCCTAGAGAGCGTTCAGCAGAGGTCTGGAGCCTATCTATGAAGTCAGAGAACTGCTCGTGGGCTCCCTGTTTGATTTTTATAAGAGGGAAGCCCGTATTGTTTTTTGCAGAAAGCTTCCTCCATGCCCTAGTGGCGGCAGAGGAGATTTGGGCAAACAAACCAGGATCGCTACCGAGTTGGGCATTGGGGTCTGCATAAGTGCCCGTTCCAGTGAGCATTTCAAAGGTCCATGGGGTTCCCGCTCTGATATTGGCGGCTGCCAACTCTGCATATATCATGATATTCAGTGCGCCAAAGGAGATGATCGCCGCCTTCAAGGGCGGCTTTAATCAGAGTTAGCCAGTCTTGGGGTGTAAGCCAATTTTCAGCAATGGAATCTAAAATGGTGAGGGTAAAAGAGGCACAAGCACCATATTGAGTGACTGCATTTTTTAGTTCCTTAAGATTTTGGAAATTATGAGGTTGGTGATAGCGTTGGGGCTGCCCTTGGGCATTGGGGGCCTCTATAACCGGGAAAGCGTGTGTGGCCTGAGAGGGACTCAAAATGGCCGCCGCTGAGGGACCCAAAATGGCCACAGAAGAAGTGGCGGTTGGTAGCGGCTTAGCAATTTGTGAGGGGTACATGCTTGGAGGGTCTTTGGGAGTAATTTTAGATCGTTCAAGTTGAAGGGTGAGGGCGTTATATCGAGCCTGTAACTGAATCCTTTCCTCTAGGTGTTTAATTTGTATTTTTATATCTAGATTAGGCTCTGTGGGAGGCAGGGAGGGGGCAGAGGCTGGAGCGGCGGTATTATACGCGGAAGGGTTGTAACAGGAGGCTTCTTGTGCAAGGGCATCCCAGTCTACCTGCGAGGGATCGGGGTTGGGCTTTTGGGCCAGGTAAAGATATTTTTTATCAGAGGTACATTTAAGATTATTTTTATAATAAGGGGATTTTTGAGACAGTTTGTCCTCCTCATCTTCGGAGGAGAAGATGAGGGAAGGGTAGATTTTAGGTTTTCTATTAATTGATGAAGGGTCTGTGGAGTCTTTGTGGGCAGGATCTTTGTTTTGGGAATAGTTGTTGGGTGGATTAATAATGGTATTTGGCTGGTGTTTTTGGGGGGTTGGGGGCGATTTAGATTTTTGGGGTGGCAGGTAAGTAGTATGATTTTCATCAGAGTCGCTGTGAAATGAGATTAAGTCGTCAGAGCGACCCAGGAGATGTTTGATTTCGGGGTCGGAGGGGTGGTCAGGTATAGTTTTAGTGGAGTGTTCAGAGGGCCCAGGGAGTTGGGGGGTGGTAGGAGAAGGGGGCCTAGAACTCTTTAAGATTTGTTCTACCTGGCCTATGGTTTGTCTTAGATCTGGACTGTCCCCTTCTCTTGCAAGTAAGTCAGAAATGAGGTTCCAATAAGAGAATATGGTAACTGGCACTTTTTGGGGGCCAAAAACCCGATAGTAATCATTTAAGGCATCACCAACTCTTAGCCATCTTTTATGATTTATGGTTCCCTCAAGAGGGAACCAAGGGCAAGTCTGTTTTATAAAATTGAAAAAGGAAAGTAAATCTTTTGTCTTAATCCTAACTCCTCGCGTCCTGAGGGCTTCTTTTAACTGAGTAACATAAAGTTCATGCTGACTAATTTCCTGTCCCATTGTCACAAAAAGACCTTAAAAATCTTACCTTACTGTCGGCGCAACAGGCTCTCGCAGCGACAAGTATGAGAGGGAACGGCTAGCCACTTTTTCCAGTTGTCTTTTTGTCCCCTGGAAGTCTTCCCGTACTCAGGCCCCACGTTGGGCGCCACTTGACTCGGCCGGCGAGTCCAGATCAACGTTGCACCTGAGGAGGAAGCAGGGGGCAAGGGACAGGGGTACGCGAGAGAGTGGAGACAAGACAGGAGGTCTGATCAAGTCTCGTTTATTGTTCCGGGGAAAGAGCATATATAGGATGAAAGTCACGGGGAGGTTACATTAGGTGACGCAGGGTGGTTGGATGTCGGGGATTCAATGAGAGCGCGGCACAGGAAACAATGGGACGGTCCTGCTGACCTCAGTTTGGGAAAAATGTACATGGAATGGGAAAACAGAAATCTAAGGCAGTCCTCATCAAAACCTAACCTTATATGGGCAACTCAGGCAATTAGAGCCGTAATTCACCGCTAGGGGCCATCTTGTCCGATGGCTCCTGACACAGATGGACCTAAGAAAGAATAGAAAGTCTCAGATCTTGTTTGCTACAAATACAGTCAAGTTCTGCTTCTTAGCTCATTACCTGGGAGAGAGTCCCTAGATTCTTTTTCTGGGCCCACGACTGTGTCTGCTCATGTAGACAAAATGCTTAACTCTTTCATTCTTTGAATACCAAGACATGGGGTGTGAAGCACTATTGCTTTTTCAGTCTTGGCCTATCATTATATGTGGGGATGGGGGATCCTTCATTAATAACTAAGACAGGATTCTGTTGAAGGCTGAAAGGGCATCATAGCTTCTGTAATCGTGAACTTATACTAGAAAGTCCTTAATCAGATTAAGTCATCAAACTATGTGCTATTTCTTTGTAACAGCTGTTAAGATGAGATAGCTCCCTTACTTAGGGCTCTTTCATTTAAGGTTTTGTTGGCCTTGTATTTTATGTCCACCACTTGTTTTGGTCTGTGTTCACTTTTCGTATTTGTTTACAAGTTTTTGTTTCTGTATGTCATGCTAGCTACCAAGAGGTTTTGCCCCTTGGTAGGCCATAATGAGGATAAGCTTAATAATAATTAAGCTTAATAGCAAGAGTTTAACAATCCATCATATAAGAAATTGCCTCGCTCTTTTTTTTTTTTAAGATTTATTTATTTATACATACAAGCTGGGGTATAGGCCAGAGGCGTGGGCGGCGAGAGGTTTCACCAGAGACAGAGTGGGGAGCAGAACAGGCAGATCAGAAATACACTGCTGAGGGGAGCAGCGGGCGAGGCAGGAGAGGTCTGCCTCACCATGTGAGATTCTCCCTGGCCGGGCGTCGAACTTGCACAGCACGCTGCCGACAGCTCCACAGTGCAGCGCTCAACCGCTGCGCCACCAGGGAGGCCCTGCCTCGCTCTTAATGTAACCACAGGACTCATTACAAGCCATTGACCCTTCTTTCAACCAAGCTAAACTTCGTACATTCAAGGTGACTTCTGTTACCATTAAGGGAATTAGTAACCAAAGGAGGTATACTTTAATAACTCCCAGGAGTTGCCAGATCTGTGGAAATTCCTCAGGATACACTGAGTGGAATGGAGAATGAAAAGTGGGACTATCATAAGGCAAATTAGGGTGGAGGAATTTGGTTTTTTTTGAATTTACAAGAGAATGATTATCTCTTTCTGTTATTAAAAAATGAATCTTCATATTCCTGTCTGAAACATTCTTGCAAAAGGTGAAAAGAGTCCCATCTCTGATCTTCCTAAGATCTCTAACTCCACTTTTGAGGAATAATCACCTTTACTGAAAAATAATTTTTGTAATTTGGTTCAGACTGACCTGTGGTGAGTAAATCATTTTTGATAATAGAAAGTTTCAGGTGTCGTGGCACTATATAATTCACATGGAGTTTCTCTGTTAAGCTGTTCCCTAACAGAGGTCATGGCTTCTTAGAGTGTGGACTGGAAGGACCTTTGTCCTGGGTTGGATGGTTCCTGAATGGATTGAGAGAATATTCTTGATATTTTCCTGGGAAAAAAAGTCATCTATTTCTTGATGTTTTACAACCATCCCAGGGTGGGTATGTTCACCATTGCTTCTAGTGATTTGAAGGAGACTTTTGGAGCCCTTGGCATCATTTTCGCAGGTTTTATTTATTTATTTATTTATTTATTTTTATTTTTTAAAGATTTATTTCTTTTATGCATACAAGCTGGGGTACAGGCCAGAGGAATGGGGTGGCGAGAGGGTTCACCAGAGACAGTGGGGAGCAGAACAGGCAGATCAGAAATACACTGCTGAGGGGAGCAGCGGGCGAGGCAGGAGAGGTCTGCCGCACTATGGGATTCTCCCTGGCTGGGCGTCGAACTCGCATCGCTGCTGCCAACAGCTCCATAGCGCAGCGCTCAACCGCTGCGCCACCAGGGAGGCCCCCATTTTCGCAGGTTTTAATGGTAAACAGGGAAAACAAGCCAGCAGGTAGACAGCAACTTGAGCCCTCTTCCCCAGAGTGACAACCTTTATCCCCTCCCTCCTAGGCACAGGTGTGCACACTTACACACGCACATGCACCCATGCTCAGGTGTCCATAATCAGGCACACATGCCGCACACCCACACGCCTTCTACGTAAGCAAGATTGAGGCCTCAGGTGATGGCCACAGAGGCCAATGACATATAAAGCCTCCAACTTCGTTTACCCTACACGACCTAGCTTGGATCCTCCTCATTGCCACTGGAGTTGATGTTTTCTTTGGCTTCCTCTTGAGCAAGCAGTTTACTCCCTTTGATACTATTGTAGCTTGATGTCAGAAACAGAGCACAGCTCTTGTAGGTTACGTGAATGGCTCGGGTTATCACGCTGTTAGCTTTTATGGCTATCACCTGCAGCCTTGAATGCAGGAGGCACTTGGGAGCATGGGTGCAGGTATGGATGCCTGATGGTGCAAAGCTGGGGTGAAAAGAGTGAGCATACCTGAGCTTGGAGGCTGAGGCTGTAAGGCTATGGAGGGATGGCTGTAAGAGGACGAGCGACGGCTGGGAGGAAGAGAACACAAGACAATGCCAGAGAGAGTCCAAAGAGGAGTACAGATTTGGTGGAGGCTGTGAGGCCTACCAGCTTCCTAGCCTCCTCCCCAACCCCTCTCACCTTGCCCAGCTTGCCCCACAGCAGTTAGTATAGAAAGAGCATTAAATCCTGAAAAGGCCAGAGGGCAGGACTCTATCCGTCTGCCCAGATCGATAGAGAACCTGCCCCGTGCCTTGCTGACACTATAGATCTCCACGAGGACCCTGGGAAGCAGAGCTCCTCCGGCACAGTAGATGTAGATATGAGTAGCCAGACTGACGTGATAGTTGATTGGCAGATTTGCTTGGTAGCTTTCTGTTTGATGAGGTTCCACAGCATGTCTGGAGTCTGTTCTGTCCTAGTGTGTGGAACTGCAGCTCATTTTCATACTGATTTTCTGAAGCAGCGTTCACTGGGTGATTATTTTATTCATTGCCGTCCTAACCCTGGTCTTTACTGTTGCCTCACGAGCCACTATCCATAATCATACACGTGTTGTGCCTTCCCCACCCCAGATATGCAGCACACTGGCATATTCTGTGAACACACCAGAGCCTTTTTCCAAGAGTGATTGGAACACTCTGCTCTGCTTTTACACATCAAACTATCCCATGGACAGGAACTGACTATCTGGTTAATAGAACAAATGGTGCTTGCACGGATCAAGTGATATGAATGTGAACTTTATAAAGATTTTTTCTTTATTTTTGCCATACCGCACATTTCTAGTTTTGTGTTTCATCCCTTAAATAAAAGGTAAGAGAATATAACCTATGATTTTTGTAATTTTTTTGTAATTTTTATTAGATATTTTAAACTGAGATGTGATTAACATATGACATTATATAGTTTCAGATATACAACTTAATGATTGGATATATGAATGTGTTGTAAATCATCATAGTAAGTCTTGTTAATATCCATCACCAAGTGTAGCTGTAATTTTTTTTTCTTATAATGAGAATTTTAAGATTGACTCTCGGTAAATTTCGTATATATGATACAGGATGATTACTGTAGTAACCAGCAATACATAGCATCCCCAGGAATTGTTGATTTTGTTTTTGTTTGTTTGTTTGTTTGTTTTGATTTTGTTTTTACCACTATAGCACCAACAAGGCACAGGACAGGTCCTCTATTATTCAGGCAGATGGGTAAAGGAGGAGTCCTGGAGCCCTCGGTGGCTTTTTAGGCTTTTAATAATCTTCTGTAGTTAGATAACCAGGTACAGGGCAGGCAAGGTGGCCGGGGGACCAGGAGGCTGGTAGGCCTGTGAATCTTCACTCTCTTTGGGCTCTCTGGTGGCGTCTCGTGGCCTCCCTACTGCACCTAGAATGGCCCTATGCTCCACACTCTGTTCTCTTCCGCTGCCGCTTCTCCTTATGCTTCTTCTTCATCCTCTATGACCCCGCCCTTATATACTGTCTCTCCAGGCCCAGGTGTGACCACTCACACACGCCCACACCCTACTCCAGGTCAGGTGAGACCTGAAAGCTAAAGAGGTGTTAACTGGCCTAAAGCTTGGGACTGGGGTGCAGTGCTGATGGGTGCCTCTGCCAGGGGAGGAATGTTTGCATCTAGCAGGGTAGATACTGAATAAAATTATGTTGGATCAATGAATGTGATTGCCCAGAGGTGAAAGAGGTGATGGAGCATATAAAGAGAGAACTTGCTCAGGATGACTTAGGTTCTCAACATTAGCAGAAGATAAATGTATTGGAGAAAGCAGATCAGGGCATGGTATAGTGCTGAAAGTAGTCAATATTATATCCTTTTAAGAGAAGAAAACTTGTGATTATGTTTTTCACATGGGAGTCTTTTGATTAGATTTATATTTTGGAGAGATTCTTCTGTGGAAGATGCATTGAAGACCAAGGTGATTCTGTGCTACAGAGACCAGTTAGTTGTGTGGACTATGAAAACAGAATATGAGCAGAGAGAAATACTGAAGAGATGTAATCATTAGGATGAAGTGACTGATTAAAAGTGAGGAGTGAGGGGAAATGATGCCTACATTTCTGGTTTGGGTCACTGGTGCCACCAGTTGAGATGGAGAAAACAGAAGGTGATGCACTTCACCTTGTGTACTGTGATCTCTGCATTTTTGTCCCTTCGTGGGATCTGTTAGCATCTTCAAAGTCCCTTTTTACCACCCCAGTTTGGGATGATCACTCCTTCCTCAAGATTCCTAGTCTAGTTTGTATTGTCTGCTGCCTCTGTCATCTGCTTATTCAGCTCTTGCCCAGGCTTTCTCTTGCAGCTAACCATCATGTATTTCCACCTGCCTTGTGATATGGTGATGTCTTTGAGTATAGTCTGTCTTGTTCTCCAGGACAGTGTCAGACTGGACTTCATTACAGCCTCTCCACACGTATTTATAAATCATGATGATCTTTGCTGGAAGCTTTTAAAGCTCATCAAGGATATCTTCTCTTACTTTCCTAGAAATCTTCTGTTTTAAATTGTTATCTTTTAGGAAAGAAAAAAAATGGAGCCTCACTCTATCTACTGAAAGCTCAAATTCTGAAAGATTTCTCTTCCCCCCCTCTCCTTCCCTGAAAGACTTACTGAGATCTTACTCATGTCGAATATTCTACGAGGGACTGGAAATAAAAAGGAAGAATAATATATCGTTTTTTGCTGCCAGATAGTTGAGTCAGGACCTGTTGTACCCATTTCTCTGTCCTAATTTCAATTCAGACTCATGGCAAAGGAGGGAAGAAAGTCATCCAGACTGATGAGTGGAGGAGTGGACCCATTGAAGAACGTCTTGAGTATGCCCTTGTAAAGGTGAGCTGTGGGAGCAGTGATTGGGTGGGAGCTGGAAGTCTGGGGCTTGTTTTGGTTGTCTGATGTTGCAGGAGGAGCGGTGCTGCTAGCATCCGACAGAGGAGACTGCTGAGACCATTTCTGGGTGATTTTACTGTATCTCACCTCTGGCACATTTGGCAGTATCTGGAGACAGTTTTGGTTGTCCCAACTGGTTGTGGCAGGTGTCACTGGCATCCAGTGGCCAATGATTCTGCTAAACATCCCACAGAGCACAGGAAAGACCTGCACAATAAAAAAATAACTCACTTCAAAATCAGTAGTGTGAAAGCTGAGAAGCTCTCACCTAGACCAGATTGCTATGGGTTGATCAACAGGCAAATCTTGACTCTTCTGATAACTGTAATTTTAGGCAAGACAATGTCTTAGCTTCAGTTGAGTCTGGTGAATTTCAGAGTTCTTTTTTTTGTTGTTGTTGTTCTAGAATTAAACTTTTTGGACCTTTTGAAATACACAGTGTTGTATGTTGAGGAACACAGCCAAGATCATTGACCTGGTGATGCTGCTGGAGAACTAGCGCTTGAGTGAGGGCTTGACAAATCAATAGAGGCTTCACACATTTCAACTTCACCTAAGGGTCCCACCCACAGTCATTCTTCCTCTAGCTTGCTCACATTATAAGGAGAAAACATACGGATTTCGTGGGGGATATTTATTAATGTATAATCGATTAAACTGCTAAGATAAAAAGCATGGTTTATTTTTAATTTGAACTTTACATATTATTCCTTCTTTTATACACTTATACTGGTCACTTACTTTGTTTCAGTAAGACCAGCCAAGTGTTTAGGGTTGTCTTTTTTAATCCTTAAAATAAACATTCGAGGTAAGGTACTCGGCGATATTTTACTTTAGGAATCTGAGGCCTAATAAATTGACTAAATTAGTGATAGAAGCAAGGATCTGAACCCATTAAATCTGATTCCAAAATCCATACTCCTTAAGCATTCCTTGATTCATTCTTTGTTGGCTGTTTAAACTTAACCCATTTTTGTGTGTGATTTTTTTTTCCCCCTAATTTTTTTGTAGGGCATTGAAAAGCATGTTATCGAGGATACTGAGGAAGCCCGGTTAAACTATGAAAAATATCCCCGACCTCTTAATATCATTGAAGGGCCTTTGATGAATGGTATGAAGATTGTTGGTGATCTTTTTGGAGCTGGAAAAATGTTTCTTCCTCAGGTGGGCAAAAGGTGGAGAGCAGGGGGAGTTTTTACAGTTGAAATAAAAGGTCTTTGTCTTTTCATAAATAGTAAGTTTGGATATGTTTCTCAGTTTGAATTTTGACAAGAACTTGGGGCATTGAAATCCAGTTATTAATCAAATGTGTAAAATCCATCTGGAAAAATCCATCTTTAGGATGAATATGATGGTTACTGTTCATCTGAAAATTCTCAACGTTCTAATCTTCATATTTTGCACCATCACTTACCCTCAACACCTATCTCTTCCCCAACCCCATCTCAAATTAAAGTAAAACCCAAGATTGATGTAAAGTTAATAATATTAAGATTTGATTTGATGAGTATTTATCTTTAAGGGTGCATATTTTGAAAAAATTATTGCCATTTTAAATAGTGATGTATATTAAATGATATTTCAAGTAGAACCACAACTCTTATTTTGATTTACAGCAGCTACATCAGTGAATAAATGCTATTGAGCCATCTGGGTTTGCAGCTCTGAACATAAGAAAACTAAAAGACTCTGTTCTTTCTCTTTTTGTATTTACTTATTTGGTATTTCATTATTGATTGCCCATTTTCCCTCATACGATTCGTCCCCCACCACAGCTTGGTTATTTTATAATTATCATTTAATAAGCTGCACATATTTCAGAGATATAATTTGGTAAGTTTTAACATATATGCACTTATGAAACCATCACCCCAGTCAAAAAAAGGAACATTTTGTTGTTCTGTCTTCTTAGTCTCCTCCAACATTTGTTCAATCTTGGCTTTTCATGATGTTGACTTATTTGAACTTTTTATTTTGAGTTAACTTTAGACTTACCAGTTGCAAATGCAGTTTCAAAATGTTCTTATCTCTCTCAAACAGCTTCTTTTCTTAATGGTAACATTTTACATGACCATAGTACAGTTATCAGAACCAGCAAATAATATTGGTCTAGTACAGTCAACTAAAGACTTTATTCAGTTTTGCCAGTTTGTCCATGGCTCTTCTCTTTTTGTCCCAGGATCCCAATTGCTTTTATCCTGTCTCTTCTAACATTTCCTCTATTTTTCCTTTAGACCTTGACTTTTGAAGAGTTCAGTACAAGAGTTTGATAGCTATAGACTGTCCCTCACTCTAAATTTGTTGGTTTTCTCATATTTGGTAAAAAAAACAAAGCACTCAGCATTCAGAGTGACGCTGCATCTTTCTCAGTGGATCTATCATGCCTGTCGTGTTGCTGCTCATTAACTTTGATCACTTGGTTTATGGGATCTGCTGAGTTTCTCTGCTGTAGAATTTATTTGGAGAAACTTTGAGGTTGTGCAAATCTCCTATTTCTCATAGTTTCACCCATGAATTTTAACATGCATGATGAAATTTATAAAAGACCCTATTCTTGCTTAAACAGAAGACTTATTAAGAAGTGAATTGTGATTCTGGGGATTGAGATGAGAAGGCTGTTAAGGGCTCTTGGTGGAGAAGTGTGAAATTTAAAGCATGTGTAGAATATATGTAGAATATTTTTTTCCTTAGGTAAAGGAAAAAAATAACATGCAGAAAGAGCTTCAGAGGCTAGATTTGATTTCTAGCCTTGTATTCCTTCCCATTTATTGGCTTTCCCCACAGGGAATTCGTTCCTCAACCTTTGTGCCATCCAAAGTGGACTCCAGTGTGGCTGACCTGAGATCAAAGCTCACACTCTTAATTTGTACTAAAATGTCTCCAGTGGCCATTAGTAGCCATTCTGCTGGTTCGGTAAAGGTGCCTGACTCTGTGTATTCTTTCCAGGTTATAAAGTCAGCTCGGGTCATGAAGAAGGCTGTTGGCCACCTTATTCCCTTCATGGAAAAAGAAAGAGAAGAAAGCAAAGTACTTACTGGAACAGTAGAAGAAGAGGCAAGTCATTTTGTCCAAGCTTGTGGGCTCTGTGATGAAATGGCCCTGAAGCCTGACTGTGTTGGGGGGTAGTGACTTAAACCATAGGGCTTAGCCATGCTTGTCATGGAAGATAAGATAGAGAAATGAGCCAACTCTTTTATCAAGAATCAGGATACCCAGGGCTTTTCCTTTGAATGTGGCTTTATGAAATTTTTTAATACGAATGTAATTTTTCCAACAAAGCCTATAACTTCAAGACAAAACCAGTTCATTCGTTCAGCTCTTATTCTTTGCCAGGGACTGTGCTAGACACGGTAGCTACAAAGACCAGTCCCTGCCCTTGAGGAACTTGAATAATGTTTGGTTTTGGGAAAATCTATTAATTGCATATTCTCCATATGCTGGTAATGTCCTTGGCACTACTTCTGGATTCAATTTAATTCTTCTTGGCTGCATCACCATAGTAAATCATCATGCTTTTGACCTTGTTTAGCTCCCCGTGAAGCTCAGTCAGCTTTGGCCCCTAAGATTCTAAATTTTTAAATTGATCTGAGTTTGTGAATGACTCAAAGAGACAGTATTTATAAAAATCCCTCATACATGCCTTTTCTTTTTCTTCTCTCTTTTCCTTTTTCTTTTCTTGGGGGAGAAGGGATGCTGACAGCATATAGTACAAGTATTAAAGAAATAAGAAGAGAATCAAATGACCCTCTATACTGCATTTGCCTATTATAGTTGTTCAGATTCTGATGAGACACGTACAGTTACCAGTTCCTTCTTCTACCCTTTCCTGCTAAAACATTTGTCAGACAAGTTTTTGGGCTAAGGATATGGTCAGCAACTATGAGGTTGCTTTGTATTTGAACTTAAGCTGTCCTTTGTGGTGCAGGAACCTAGGATCTTGGTTGAAGCCCCCTGAACTAATCAACTCAGTAGGCCTCCTTTGACTACTTGGGCTTACAGTGTTTTACTCACAGAGTATATGATATGGGTTCTGGATCAGTCTTTGAGGTTGTCTTGATTCTATTAAACTGCTTTCTGTGCTGACACCTGACTGGCTCTACAGAACCAGGTGGTCTATTCTAGAATAACCACAGCAATGCTTCGTGACTTGGACTTGACTTTGACTTACTCTCCAGGACCCTTACCAAGGCACCATTGTGTTGGCTACTGTTAAAGGTGACGTGCACGACATAGGCAAGAACATAGTTGGGGTAGTCCTGGGCTGCAATAATTTCAGGTAAGTCAAGACCCACCTCTTTCAACCTCTTTCTTATTAGGAAATAGAAGCATTAGTAGGACAATTCTATGGAGGGGGGAAGAGGATAGTATAATGCGGTGGATGTTATAGGTTATTTTAAATTTCTTTTCTTTCTATATTTTTGAATTTTTTATATTGACCACATTTTTTCAAGTGAAGTAAGTTTGTAATACTTGATCAATAAATGTCAAAAAAGGACCCCCCAAAAATTAGTAAACACTATTCAAGCAACATCAAAACAACCAAGAGGTTCCTTGAGAATTGCTGCTGTCCCAGAGGTTCTAATAGTTTGAACATTGGGCTTTCTCCCCGTGGTCTGTGATGTTGAGCATATTCTCTTTTTTCTTTCAATAAACTGGCATATTTCAGAAGCAGATCTTTTTGTTTTTTAATTTCTTTTAATATTGTTTTTTATTGAGGTAATGTTGGTTAATGACACTGTGTATGATTTAGGGGTATAGGTTTACACTTCTTTTAGGTCAGTATATGTTACTACACCCCGTCCAGCACCAGAACACCCATAATTCTCCACCATAATCCACTGGGTCCCTTTATTCCCCATCTCTACATTTTCCCTGTGGCAGCCTCAGTTCTGCATTCAGATTTCTAGCATTTGTTTTGTGTGTTCCTTGATTGTGTTTCTTTATATTGCACATATGTCAGAAATTCTCCAGTATTTGTCTTTTAGAACTGCGATCGTATAAGACCTTAGCTAAATGGAGTTTTAGAAGAGGCTTTCACTATACTATATGTTGGTTTTGGAATGTTGTGTAAAAGAAAATCCCTTTCTGGTATTTCTTATTATAGTGAATAAATATCCAACACAAAGTTATTTCTATGTGAGAACTGATGACCTACAAGTAATTGAATATTTTGCTCAGATTTCAACATTATTTATAATGAAAATCCTAATATTACTAATGCTTTTCCTGGCCTGTGTCCAAGCAACAGTCCTCTTGAGTTATGGACTTCTTTCCAATGTCAAGTCAAGAGAGACTTGACTGCAACTATAGCTGTGCCCCTCAGAGTTCTCATCTGCTCTCAGGTAACAATTGCTTTTTAAGCCCCTTCTGTACTGCAGCACTGTCCATCTGTGTTCCAGACTATTTAAATGAAATTAAGAATCATTCAGGAAGGTTTGAAGATGAAGGAGCAGTACAGTGCAGTGGGTGCACCTTTTCCCTTGAACTGTCTTTACAAGTACTTCCATTTACCTGCTCATTCAGTGTCAAAAGACAGTATTCTCTCCTGCTCCTGGAAATGAAGAATATGATTCTTGCATTTATTATTTTATAAAAGGATAAATATATTGGAAATGCATTGGAGGTTACAATGATGCCATTTTATCTATCGAATAAGTATTTGGATAAGGTGTTTGCTCTTTAAAATCTTTGACACTTTTATTGTCTCACCTTTTCAAACTTTTTTTGGTTTCTATTTGCATTTATCACAAATAATTAAAATTCATTTCAACCACTAATTCCTTATAAATATCTACTGTAGGCATTGTATAAGAGGCTCCAAAATAACTTAATTGACTTTTCTCCATCCAAGAAATTTCCTATTTGTCAGGCTAAATATCAATTCTGTTAAATGGGTAAGAACTGTTTAAAATGATGACTTGTAGGTAAATTTCCTAAAACAATTCTTGACATACAGTTGTCATGTGTTTATCATTTTTATTTTGGTCCTTAGATAAGTAGCTGAGAAAATCATACTAGGAATGTTTTTTTCCTCCAGTAAAGACATTTTAAGAGGCCAGGGGAAAATGTGGCATTTCTCCAGGGTGCTACTGGAACTGAATGCCAACAGCTGTGAAAGCTTGCTTATTAAACTCGGGGCTTTCCTCCAGCACATCCAGTTCCTCTGTCTTATGCATTGAAGGTCTGCTTATCTTCGCTAGTAACTCAAACTGGAGAAGCTTTTTCTGTTGAAGTTTTAATTATTCTTTTTACAAAAACATAAGTGCATGTGCAAACTTCCTGTCAGGTCAACTATCCCTTTGCAGTTATACATACGCCCATATCTTTAGCACCTAGACTCTTCGCATTGGTGAGTTTAATTTTATGGCCTCAGCTAGAAGACAAATGACTTAAGATCTGCCTTAATAGTTAAGAATGTGTGCTTTTATGAGCGTCACAGTGTTCTCAGCTGGATGCTAAGGTGAAACCCTCCAGTAGTGAATCCAGTACCAAATCCTAATGCACCTTTCTTGGTTCCTGGCTTTGTCATGGATGCACATTTCCTCAGCTCCTAATGAAATAAAAGAATGTTATGTTTTTTTCTTTGTGAGCCAAAAAGAAGTAAAGAGGACTGAAGGTGATACTTCTGTCTGGAAGTGATACTTCTGTCTGGACAGAAAACACATTTTTTATGGGTCCTGCAATAGATTTCATGATGCAATACAGTTTTGCAAATTTGAGAATTTGAATAAACCCAGGGACTATATTGACTAGGAGTACACAAATACTTAACATTTGTTTACAACTTCACAGTTTATATGGTGTTGATTTTTCTTGTCTTTTTCTTTCTTTTGTTCTTTCTTTTTATGATTCATCCTGTTCAATTTGAGCCTACCTCAATTTTTATATTCCTCATGAGAAAAACCAATGAGAAAATAAGCTTTAGAAAAGTTAAATGACTTCTTCATATTCTCACAGCTAGCAAGTCCTAGACCATAGCAGGACTTCAACTGTAAAAGCTGGGTTTATGGCTATGGTCATTCTACTTTCCAAAGTTTATTCCAGGTATATAGTTAAGCAGTGTTAGCTACAGTTTCTTAATATTAACATTCTAGTTAAATTCTTCTTAAGAAATAATTTGGAATATTTACAATCTTTTTGATCTGATATTTGATTATATGATAGTTGGTTTTAGACATACTCTTTAAAAATAATTATACAAAAAGACAAAAGTGAAATTTTCCTATTTGACAGCTATTAAAGGAACACGAATTATGTAAGAAAAAGTATCCTGTGTCAACAGAAATATTAAAATTATCATACAGCCAGTACTTTAAAAAAATCTGGATCTGGTGGAATAGATTATGATTGATATTTGTATTTTAACCAGTGGCTCTTAATATAACTGTCTAGTATGGGTAAAAATAGGCAAATATAGCTAAGAATGAAACAGTTTTTTTTAATACTGGGTTTTTTTTATTAATAATTTTTTTAAATTGAGGTAACATTAAGATCCCCCCATCAGGTATTGCCATTATACTGCATCACCACCAAATAGCCCATAGGTCACCAGCATGGTTCGTTGTGCTTCCTTCCCTCTTTGTTCTTACCTTTCCCCTGCTCCCTCTCCCACCTGCCCCTCTGATGGTAGAATATAGAGAAATCAAGCTAAGGGTCAGATAAAGACAAGCTTAAAAACTAACCCTTGAAAGCTGACTGTAGAGCTAGAGGATGAAATATTTTCAAACTATGTGTTAAAGAGTTTAGCTGAGTAAGGAAAATGACTAAATTTAAATCTAAGGTACACTAATGTAATTTATCCTAAGCACTTCACAAGCTCACTTGATAATTACACAGAGACTTTCAACTTGGTGTGTGTATGGTTTTGGTGTGTGATACAATTGACATGTAACATTGTGTAAGTTTAAGGTGTACAATATGTTGATTTAATATATTTGTATATTGCATTATGATTGCCATCATAGCACTAGCTAATACCCCTCATCAGTCATATAATTACCTTTGCGTGTATGTGTGTGTGTGTGTGTGTGTGTGTGTGTGTGTGTGTGTGTGTGTGTGTGTGTTGAGAACATTTAAGATCTCTTACCACTTTTGAGTAAATGACACTGTGCTGGTCACAATGCTGGTATTATATCCCCAGAACTTGTTCATCTTAACTGAAAGTTTTTGTCCTTGATCAACATATCCCTTACCCCTTGGCCACCGGTCTGCTCTCTGTTTCCATGAGTTTGACTTTTTTATATTCCACATATAAGTGATATCATATAATGATAAAATACACAGTGATGTCATACAGTGATTCTGCATGTAAGTGCTATCATATTTGTCTTTCTCTGACTTATTTCACTTAGCACAATGCCTTCAAGGTCTACTCATGTCAAAAATGGCAGGATTTCCTTCTTTATAACTGAATAGTACTCTGTTTTGTATGTCTGTAACCTATTATCTATTGACAGACACAGAAGTTGTTTTCATACTTTGGGTAATGTAAATAATGCTGCAATAAGTAAAATATGGGAGTGCAGATAGCTTTTGAATATCCTGTTTCATTTCTTTAGGGCATATATCCAGAAATGAAATTGTTGGATCATATAGTAGTTCCTTTTTTAATTTTTTGAGGAACCTCCATACTGTTTTCCATAGTAGCTGAAACAATTTACATTCCCACCAACAATGTTCAAGTGTTCCCTTTTTCCCATGTTCTTGTTAGGTCTTGTCTTTTTGATGATAACTGTTCTAACAGGTGTAAACCATATTTCATCATGGGTTTAATTTGCAATTCCCTGCTGATTGGTATCTTTTTATGTGTTGATCATCTGTTTCATCTGTATGTCTTTTTTTGAAAAATGTCTTTTCAGTTCCTCTACTTAACTTGGTATATTTTGAAGGGGAGACTTTCAAGAATTATTTTTTTTAGAGGGAGAAATGGGAACAGATTCTATTAGCACTGCTTAGCCACATTGAAAATCTTCTTTGAAGATTGTAGACTGATAAGAGTACTTCCAGCTAGTGAGAACTGCAGGTTCAAAAACTAGATGCCCTCTAAGAAGAGGAATACGGACTTCAGATATAGCTCAAAGGGAAGAAGGGAAAGGCAAGGGAGATGGATATGTATGTGGAGGAAGCAGAAAATTATGGCAAAGGTGAGAGAAAATGGGAAGGTGTAGTGGTTGCAAAAGGTAGGGATAGTTTGATCCATACCCTCCTGCTCCAGACTTCATATCCTATCCTACAGTCAAAGATCTCAAAGCCAACTGGTTCATGATTCTAGACCTTCATAGTGCTAGTCTCTGCCTGGACTGTCCCCTTTTTCCTTCATCTAGTTAAAACCTATTTATTTTTTCAAAATTCAGCTGTGGTATCACCTGTTGGGATGCTTCTAATTGTCATCCAGTTTCCATGGCCTCCTACAACATGCTGTAAATGTCTCCATCACAGCACTTGTCACACTGTATTCCAGTTTAGAATGGGTCAGTAGTTTCTCAACTATTGAAAATCAGATCACTTTCCCCCTCAGGGTGTGTGTGTTATGGAGGAGGAGGTGGGAGGAGGGGACAGTGTCAGTCCTAGATTGAGTGCCCCCGGATGTGAGCAATTTGCTTTGTGGGTCCAGGTGCAATAAATATTATTATCTATGTATGGAAAAGTTGGGAAGTACCAAATCAATGATTTATTTGACTGTTTGCCAGCATGACTGGGTTAATAAGATGGAAATTGAACTTGTAGTCCAGTTGCCTAGCTCACCATTCTCAGATTTTTTTTTTTTAACCCCACTAATCACTGGCTGTCTCTCTATTGCTGATTTCTCCTTTGCTAAACAGGACAGTGCTCTAAGACTCAGTCCAAAGGACCTCTTCTCTGTTTGCCCTCACCTCCTAGGTTAGTACCTATCAAACTGTGATGTGCTTTATGATCAACTGGATAACCTCATTGTAAAAAATCAGACCCGATTAAAGTAGGTCTGGAGCTGAGGTTTTGCATGTCTGATAAGCCCCTAGGTAGTGTTGGCACTGCTAGTACAGAGGCACATTTAGGGTAACAAGGCCCTATTTCAGGCTTATAGCATTCAGTCTCATGACTCTTAACACCATCTAATATGTTGATAAGTCCCAAGTTTTATCTCTACTGTGAATCTCTCACCTGAACTCCAGATATATCCAGTTGACTCTGTGAGAGCTACTTTGGCTATCTAAAGAAATCTGAAACTTAATATTTGGGAAATTGAACTAATTGCCACACCTCCCCAACACCTCCTATTTCCAAAAATAGCAACTGTAATTTTCTTGTTGCTTAGACCCAACCCCTTGAGTCATCATTGACTCCTTTTCTCTCTCACACCCCATATGCAATCTTATCAACAACTCCTATCAGTTCTACTTTCACAGTTTGTCCAGAATCTGCTCACTTTTCATTACCATGGCTGCTTCCACTGTGGCTTAATCCATTATCAACTGTTGCCTGGATTTTTGCAGCAGTCTACCTGCTATCTCTGTTTCTTCTAGTCTTCTATAAAGCATAAAGCAGCCGTAATGGATCTGTTAAACATAAGTCAGATTTCTTACTCCATTGTTCAAACCCATCAGTGACGCCTCACTCAGTAAAACTCAGAAGCCTTTGCAATATCACAGTCTTGGAGCACTTAAAAAACACCGGTGCTTGGACCCCCACCTATGATCCATTAAATCACCACCTCTGGAGAAAGGAGCCCAAGCTTCAGTGTTATTTGTTTGATTTTGAGAAAAGCTCCTCTCATGATTCTGATGGGTAATCCTGCAGACTCTGGCCTCTCCTCCCTCTCTGACCTCATAGCCTACAACTTTCTCCTTCCCCCATTTCTGTCCAGCCTCAGGGTCTCTTTGCTCCTGCCCAAACAGGGCAAGCATGCATGAGATGTTCCTGAAAGAAACACTGCTTAAAACAGGAAAAAGGAGTGAGACCAAGATGATACTTGATACTGAGGATTTTTTTAACTGAATTTTTAAAGTATATACAATGTTGAAAAACAGTCAGCTTTGAAATGTAAGTCTTTTTATCATAATTTAAAAGCAATATGTTATTTTGCTTAGTGTTATATGCAACACTCTATACTTAGTCATAGTTTAATAAAAGCTCCAGTTACCATACTTTTTCAATATGCTGGAAAAAAAAATGTGGTACCATCTCACTCTTGTTATAACCTACAGTGCTTCTTCATTAAACCTTCAATATTTGTTTTTTTTTACTGGGTTAGTGCTAACAAGGTTGTATATAGTTATCATTGATTTGAAATTGTCTTGCTCTTATTGAGAATTCCCTGTGTGCTAGTTTGTTTTAAATTTGTTTTTTAATTAATATGGGAACAAGCCAAAAAAATCCAATGACATAAATGGGTATATAGTGAGAAGCAAGTCTCCTTCTGCCTCGGACATCTGGTACCACTGTTACCAGCTATACCATGTAGTCATTCTTAAGCTTTGATATTTTTTTTATTAAAAGATAAATTTTGCCTGTTTAATTAAGAATTGTTGACATTTTTATTAAGTGATAATGTACACTGTGGTTTTTAAGACAAGTACTTGTGATAAAATTAAGTTATAAAAATGATTGACATTATGGTAATCTCTAAATCTAGACTAATGCTATGTAGTCCATTTTAAAGGCAGAAATTCCTGTTTGCTCAGTTCCGGGAAGCTATCTTCTTTATGAATTGGAATTCTTCTGGTATTATTTTGTTCTTTCAAGCATGCTCCAGTCTTTCTTTGTCCAATGGCCACCCTTCTTAATGCATATGAAGAGTCAGCTTTTAGTTTGAGTCTGTGGTTGATTTACTCCTGATTCATTCTCCTTCTTACTTGATTTAAGAAACCAGATTTCCTTATTCTGAGTTTTTCATGTGCTGGAAGTAACTTCTTAATTATCTTTCTCAGTGGCTTCCATGTATACTGTTCAATAGATAGTTATTGTGTGAACTTCCCTAATATTTTTATTGGACCTACGTGGCTAAGATTGCATTTTGGTGTCACACCCTTGTTCAGATTCCAACTCTGCTGCTAATTAGTTGTGTAACGTCTCTGGACCCAAGCTTCTCTCAGCCCTTCCTCATTAAAATGGGGTCCATATTTATGCTTCCATTCTCAAGTTGCTGTGAGTTTAATTGAGATTGCTTATACCAAAAACTTAACATTGTAGAAATAACCAAAGTGTCCAACAGTGGAATGACCGAACAAAATGTGGTATGTCTATACAATCAACTATTACTCAGCCCTAAAGAGAATGAAATTCTGACACATGATACAGCATGAACAAACCTTGAGCACATTATGCTAAGTGAAATAAGTCAGAATCAAAAGAACATATAATGTATGATTCCACTTACATATCTCTAGAATTAGGCAAATTCATAGGAACAGAAAGTAGCATAGATATTACTAGGGAAGGGGAAATGGGGAATTGTTGATGTGTGATTATAGAGTTTTTGTTTGCAGTAATGAAATAGTTTTGAAAATAAATAATGGCTATGGTTGCATACTGTGACTGACTCTAGTACCACTGTATTGTGCACTTAAAAATGGTTAAAATGGCAAATTACATAATATATCTATTTTACCAGAGCCTAAAATAATAATAATGTAAAATACCAAGAGTTATTGAAATGTATGCTTTAAAATTGTTTGGTAAATGAATTATATATCAAGGGAGTTGTTTTTAAAAAGCTTAGCATGATAACTGGCATATGGTAAGTACCTAATAAATGGTAGTGGTTATTGATATTTAATGAGCGTTTCAATGTGATTCCACTTTCTAGGAGAGCAGTATTTAATTCTAAATAAAAATGTTCATTTCCACTTTGTCTCTATTGGGTTCTCATTCATTTTCTCACATCTCATTTCTGTCTCAGAGTTATTGACTTAGGAGTCATGACTCCCTGTGAAAAGATACTGAAAGCTGCCCTTGACCACAAAGCAGGTACTGTGCAACTGTGCTTCTGGGGGATTCACTGAATGTCATTTCCCCCAAGTGTCTGTCAGTGAATGGTAATGCCATCCTATGGGCCCCTGGTGAGTGCTGTTTCCTGGCTAGGGGCTGCTTTCATTACCGTTTATAATAGGAGCTATGGAAGTGACTAGGTAACCATGGAACTCCTCTATGGCTCTTATGATGGGGAACAGGGACAGAGCTTTTTATAAGAGAAGAGTGGTGAATTTGGTTTTTTCTGTGTGTAGTTGTCTTTGTTTCTTAAGACAATGTTACTTTCAATCCTGGAAGATCATGAAATGACAGTATATTATATTATATGGCTTCCCTTAACTGTTCAAGTGCATTATTACAACTTTGTCATAAATCATATTTACTAGCATGGCAAACTATAAATTGGAAACATACCCCTCCATCAGAAAAGATGTCTTAAAATTAGAAACTGGAAATTTATGTCTTATGGTCTTATTACATAGTTTTTTAAGTGAATCTTCATGCTTTTCCTCTTTTTTAAACTCTCATTCTTCTCACTGCCCTGTTTTTTTTTTTCTCTTTTAAAATAATAGATATAATAGGCCTGTCAGGACTCATCACTCCTTCCCTGGATGAAATGATTTTTGTTGCCAAGGAAATGGAGAGGTTAGCTATAAAGATTCCATTGTTGATTGGAGGAGCGACCACTTCAAGGTAAGTCATGCTAATGAGCTTTGTCCTTCACTTTATTTAATTAATCTTTTCTCTTTTTATTGTTTTGCATCCTTGTTATTTTGACAGTATAGGATTTCTCCCCTCACCCATAGTCCTCCTCCATAGTCCATTATATTTTCTCCACCCCCAGTTTTCATCCCTCTTCTATCCCCTCACTCTCCTCCTTGATGCTTTAGTTTTCACTTTAAATTCTCTTAAATGCCAGTGTTTAAAAACAGAGATGTAACTATGGTCCTTTGTGGTGGGTGTGGTGTGAGGACAGTAATCTGAAGAGGTAGATTTCCTATGCCAAAGTATATGCCTATATACATTTTCTTATGAATAGTATGTTCTGTCTTTATTAAATAAACACATAAACTCTCCTTTCTTGCTTGGGCAAGAGCCAGAATACCTTTGGAGCATGCTGTAGGAAACTCCTTCCTGATCTCCCCATCCACCCTTTTTGCCTTATTTTTGTTTGTTTCCCTTTGCTTGCAAAGATCTCCTTAAATTCTCTCACTTCCCATTGAGTTCCTGAGATTTCTACTCACCACTCATGCCTCTTGAAGTCAAACTGAGTAGAGAAGCTGTGTCTTTTGGCTCAAAGACATTGCTTGAACTTCAACTTAATCTATGGGAGCAGGTGTCTTAATTGAATAACTGCAGGTTCTTTTGAAAAAATCTCACGTTGCAATAGTTGTGACACAGAGCCAGTCTAGCAAGAATGACCCAAAAGACACTTTGCAAAGTTGTTTTGGGAAGGGGAACCTTTTGGAAATGTTTGAGCTAAACAATTTAAAGAAGAGAAAGTTCAAACTTGATCACATGATCATTATTCAGTTGGTCAGTTTTTTTCCTTGAGTCATGCTAATAATGGTATTTGGTGAGAGATATGTGAACCATGGGTACTAAACTTTTAGGACACTTTCCTTAGGCCCCATAGAGTTTTCATTGACAGAAAATAATGCCCAGATGGAGCACTGAAGCTGATGGTCCCAAAAGCATTCAGTTTATTTTTCTGATAAAAAAATATATTAGAGGTTGGTCAAAGATTTTCCAGAGTTCATTTGTAGTAGTCATTTGTATTAGTCAGGATTCTCTAGAGAAGCAGGATCTATAGGATCTTTTCTCTTAAGGTCTTTTACTGATGAAATGAGGCTCACCCACATGATGGAGGATAATCTGCTTCTCTCACAGTTCACTGATTTAAATGTTGGTCACATATAAAAAATACCTTCACAGAAACACCTAGATTGGTGTTTGAACAGTATCTGGGTGCCCTGGCCTAGCCAAATTGATAATAATTAACCATCAACCCATTTATAATCGGAATGAATCATTTTCATGAGTAATCAAAAGCGTTATATGTAATTTATCCATTAATTGCTTTACATACTTGAAGGACTCAAGAGTGTGGCTATTGCTGCTTATATTGGAAAACTGAGTTTGTTTTTCCACAAAGGGATTATCCACTGCCATATATGGCAGATTATTCTCCAGGCATATGGCCAACCATTGATAAGTAGGGTTTCAGAACATGTTTTTAGGTAATTGGTGATTGCAGTGAGAATATTCATTAACTTAGTGAAGAAAATGGTAAGAGAATCTATAGACTATTGTCAGAATGAAGGACCTTTCAAAATCATGGGTATAAATATAATAAGCAATGATTTAAATGAACAGGTGTAATGAAATGCATTGTGAGTTATGTAAATGTGATGATGGTTTCAAGATAAGAACCATTTTCTATGGTAGGACACTATACTCAGAAATTCAAGACCAGGAAAGCCCATGTTGTTACTTGTACGAATTGAAACATTACCAAATATTCCATTTGACTCTACCTCTTACCAAGTAAGATCCACCAGATTAAAGAGGTCTTTAAAAAAAAATTCAATTCATGAATATCCTCCTAAGAAACATAATTGGCAAAATTAACCACAAGTGACTCTGAACAGTTATAACCTGGTTTATTGAGGAAGAATTAATATGATCAGAAATCTCCCACTATCTCTTCATGCTATTGCAACATATTGACTCACACTGTCTGGGAAACCATGACTGTGTTCCTGCCGAAAGACAGGAAGCTAGTTCCCATGACCTCCCAGCGCTTCTTCTAACTCTCCAGTGCTTTGTTTCTCAGTGAGCTCTGTCTTTTCTCCTTCTGTTCTCTTCCATGCCTATTGCAGTTTCTGAGAAATTATTTGAAAAATAAAAACCAGTAGAAGTGCTTCCAGGTAACTGTCCCCTTGTGTTGCTAGAGCAGCCTTTGGAAAATCACCAAGAGCTTCAGTGCAAAATCCCCTCATTCTGATTGTCCTAAAGTAGTGAGAGTGGGTGAGGGCTTCAGCAAGTGCTTACTTACGTAAGCACATTTGCTGAAGTATAGCAGCCATACAGAAAAAGTTACAAATCGTAGATATACAACTCAGTGAATTATTATAGACGTGAACACATCCTTGTAATCATCTCCACATCAAGAAATAAAACACTGGGCCTCCCTGGTGGCGCAGCGGTTAAAGCGCTGGGCTGTGGAGCTGTCGGCAGCAGTGATGCGAGTTCGACGCCTGGCCAGGGAGAATCCCACATGGTGCGGCAGACCTCTCCTGCCTCGCCCGCTGCTCCCCTCAGCAGTGTATTTCCATCGATCTGCCTGTTCTGCTCCCCACTCTGTCTCTGGTGAAGCCTCTCGCCACTCCACACCTCTGGCCTGTACCCCAGCTGTATGTATAAATAAATAAATCTTTAATAAAAAAAAAGAGAAATAAAACACTAATGGCATTCTAGGAACTTAATGCTTTTCCCCACCTACTCATCCTTTCCATCAAAAGCAACCATTATTCTGCCTTCTATTACCATAGGTTGGTTCTGCCTGTGTTTCAGTTTTGTATAAATGTAATCCTATTTTATGCGTTCTTCTGTGTCCAGTTTATTTTACTCAACATTATGTCTGTGAGGCCCAAACTTGTTAACTGTGTTGTTGTTTTTTGTTTTTTTTTTTCCCATTTGTGTAATGTAAGTATGGCTTACTTAACCATTTACCCATGCTTCTGTGGTGGACATTTGGGTTTCTGCAATTTGGGATTATGACATGGAGTGCTGCTATGTATGCATTTCTGTCCTGAAGCAAAATTGTTGAGTTATAGAATATGCATCACCTTAATTAGCTTTTGCCAGGGTGTCTGCTCTCCCACCAGCAATTAAGAGAGTTGTAGTTATTCCACATGCTTTTAGATTTTATCCATTTTAATGTTTATGTAATAATATCTTGATAAGATATCATTTCCATTTCCCTGCTAATGATGTTAAATAGCTTCATATGTCTAATGACAAAGTTACTAGACATATAAAGCTGCCACATGAGCTGCCATCTCATATCTTTATTTAAAATTGGGTGTTTTGCCTTTTTTCGTATTCATTTATTTATATTGGTTACAAGCCCTTTTTCAGAAAGATGTGTTACAAATAGATTTTTTTTCCGGTATGGCTTGCCTTTTACTTTATTCATGGTGTTTTTGCAAAACTAAAGTTCTTAATTTTTATAGATGTTTTCACTCTTTTCCTGTGTGGATAGTGCTTTTTGCATCTCTATAAGGAAGCCATTTACTGCTAGCAGAGTCAGCTTTGCTAGAAAGCATTCAAGAGTTGAACTGTCTCAGAAGCCCTCTGAGAGCCCTTATTCTTACCTCCTGCAGACCCCATGAGGGCTCAGCAGTGGCCCAGTTCTTTCCTTTACTAACTATTTGAGCAGATGGCAGCTCAGGACATTCAAGTTGTCATGAAGGCAAATCTCTGAGGGGAGAGAGCATCGTGATTTTTCCAGACCTCCGGGGCCTGCAGTAACTTGATAGAATTAGAACTGTACCCCCCAGACACTTGAAATGTGGCTTAGGCTGCCTATTGGATGGATCCTTTGAGAAATTGAAAGGGCTAGACAGGTTTGGGGTCATCTATAGTGGACATATGCTTTGAATGTCCTTTTTAACCTGTGGCTATAATAATCATGGAAAACGGAATGTTCTTCTGTCTGTGTTACAGATGGTTTTGGTATCACAAACTAAAAATGACTTTGATGGAAATCTGGTCCTGTTGGCTACAGAATTTCTCAAGGGCTAAAGTCTGGCAGTTAGCTCTCAATTTTCAACTAGTTTAGAGCTAATAACTGCAAGATGTCTTTTTCAATTGTCTTTTGTGTAACTCAGAACATTCAACGGGAAGTCATATTGCTCAAACTAGAGGTAATTTTCTAAGGTTTTTTTTTTTAATGCTAGGGTATAAGGTGCTGAACCACATAACTGATACTATTTTCTTTGAATTGACTGTAAGAGAGCTTGGAGCTCAGGCCTATGTATAGGGCTTCATGGAATGACTTTTATATGCTAATCACACTTCTGATTCCTTCTTAATTTTCCCATTTTTATTTTCCCTTTCTTCCATTTCTCTCATCAAATTTTATGTTTTTGTTATGCTACATTTAAGTTAAACACTTTAGTTGATAGGATATTACATGAAATAAATGCTTGGAGCATTCGTTCTTTTTCAGTGTGTTAAAAAAGTTCTTCTAAGATTAGTACTATCATGGTCATTTGGCAAGTATGGGAAGTTACTAATTAAATCCTTAGTGTTGATGAGTGAGCTTAAGAGAGATGAATTTGAGATTCATCTCCCATGTCTAGTCCTTTGCTCTTGGTATGTAAGAACAGGGGGAAATTCCAGTGTTTTATATCTTTTCAGACTTCATTACAAAGTCTTATTCTAGGTGGAGAAGCTTGTATAAATAGAAGCTTAGAAGAAAGTGAAATCATTGTCAAATTATTTTACAAGGAAACCAAAGATACTTTCAAATGTCTTAGCAAGCTCAAACTTCATGCCTGTGCTCATCAATCTTTGTTAATTTTTATGTTGAAAAGCAGCACTTTGCTTTTGTTTTTTAATAGTGGAATCCATCAGGTTCTTTTCCATGTCCTTGTCCAGAAGATCATCAAAGAGAAAGTGGCCAGAATTGCACTGAGAACCCATGGCTACTTGATAAATATTGCGTTGATTTTAAAATTGTGCTGGTTTTCTTGGAGAGAAATGTTATCAGTCACAACAGCTTAAAATAATGTATTCTCTGTTAATTAAAATACATTTTACATGGAACTTCATGAAGGAATATACAACTGAGGTATGTCCATGTGATCAAGAGACAGTAAAGAGAGACAGTAATCATAATCTGATACGTACTCCATATTGAAACTGGGAAGCAGATTTTTCTTTATATTTCCTGCTCTTTAAAAATATTCTCATAGGGCATCCCTGGAGGTGCAACAGGTAAGTGCGGCACTCTGAAGCTGTCCAGAGCCACTGCAGCATGAATTCAATACCCAGCCAGGGAGATTCCCACATGGCACAGCAGACCTCTCCTGTCTTGCCCGCTGCTCCCCTCAGCAGTGTATTTCAGTCGATCTGTCTGTTCTGCTCCCCACTCTGTCTCTGGTGAATCCTCTCACCACCCCACACCTCTGGCCTACACCCCAGCTCTTGTATACATAAATAAATAAATCCTTAAAAAGAATCCTCTCATAGAATATCCAAGATATTTTGTTCCCCAAGCACACAGCAGACACAAACATGTCCCTCGGGAGGCAGAGTTTGCTTGACTGCTCCAGTGTGGGTCTGGCTCCACTGCTTCTCTGCACCCCAACCTCCCAGCAGAGGATGGCTCTTTACTAACTCACGTAATCCTAAACCCCCATCATACAGCTCAGTTCCAGGGGCTATGGTCTTTGTTCTTTGACATCTCTCTTTTTTTTTTCATGGAGATGCTCTTAGAAAGGGCATAGGTAAAATATTAGTGGTTTTGTCTTTCTCTTTAGGAATGAATTTTTAGAGCCTTCCCAGAGAAGCCTATTAAAACCTTATATTGCACTTTTAATATTCACTTCTTTTTTAATTTATTTATTCATACATACAAGAGCTGGGATGTAGGCCAGAGGTGTGGGGGGTGAGAGGATTCACCAGAGACTGAGTGAGGAGCTTAACAGGCAGATGACTGAAATGCACTGTTGAGGGGAGCAGTGGGCAAGACCGGAGAGATCTGCGCCAGGTGGGAAGCTGCCTGGCTGGGGATTGAACTTGTGCTGCAGTGGCTGCTGACAGCTTCATAGTGCTGAAACTTAACCCCTTGCACCACCCGGAGGCCCTCACTTGTTTTTTAAAAAATCTTAGCTGTAATGGTTATTGGAGCATGTCAAGCAATTCAGAAGACTATAAAGTAAAACTTAATCTTTCCTTCCCACCATCAGTCCCCCCTGGGAACTCCACATAACCAGTGTTGAGCTTTCATGTATTTTGCTCTGTGTTTTTTCTAAATATACAGAAGCTTATATATTAGGTTGGTTGGTCAAGGCAGGTTGAGGTAGTGTTTATTTTTACAAAAATAGAATTTTATCAAACGTCTGTTCTGCTATTTTTTTTCTTGTAATAGCATATTCTGGACATCTTTCCAAATATGAGTACGTTTGAGTTGAGGGGAAGAGTGCTGCTACTTTAGGGGTGAAAAGGGGAGAACAGCTGGAAAGCACTGCCTGTCCTGTGGCACTGCTGTTGCCACCCTCTTAAATGGAATTGTGGCAAAGTCCACACTCATCTTCCATCTTGAGGGCTCTGATTTAATTACTGTAAGGGAGAGTAGATGCATTTTCCAGTCTCATTTTAATAGATTATGTTCTAACATCCAGGAACAGATAAATCGCCTGTGCTGTTGCTCTGAACATTCAGTAATCAGAGGACAATTTGTTTGGCACTTCAGTTAACTAGGTAATTTCAAGGATTAAGGAATGATTTTTCCTCGTGCCAACATTTTCAAATCTGGCAAGAAAGATTTAGGCCAGGTAATGGTAGTGTAAAATAGTTTTGTTGCTTTTGCCTTGCTGTGTTATTTTGTGTTGAATTTATTTAGGGTCTGGGGTTCCTTACTACAAGGACAGGGTGGGGTTGGGTCCAGAAAGTGTTGATGTCTTCCAGGAATAAGCTGGTGTCTTCCAGCTTGAGAGTGATGTCCGGGGTCCCCTGCCTCGTGACTGCTTCCCTGGCCAGGGTCCCTGAGTGGTGTCCCAGCTCATTGAGGAAGTTAAGCTTGACCTTACAGCAGCACCATGCTACTGCCTTGTGGGTTAGCTCATCCCATTCAGACAGGCCGCTGAGGAGTGCGTCATCACAGGCTCATCTTCCCATTGGCAGAGAGCCAAGGACAGTGTCTTCCTCGTTTTGTCGTAGACTTCTTGTAACAGTCTGGGCCAAGTCTCTGTCCAAGCCCCTTGGCTTCCCATTTTCGGGTGAGGAGAAAGTCATCCTTGTTTTACAAGGGAAATTTGGAGTTCAATATTTGTAACTACCTTGAAATCTTCCTCTGGAAAGCACTGTAGAAACACATTATCTCTAATGGTTCTGAACAAGAGTTGTGTTGGAACTGTCAGCACTGATGGATATGTTTTTCTTCCTGACCCCTCTTTTCAGAACCCACACTGCAGTTAAAATAGCTCCAAGATACAGTGCGCCTGTAATCCACGTCCTGGATGCATCCAAGAGTGTGGTGGTGGTAAGTGTGATTACTCACATAACTGATTAGATTATTTCAGATATGTTGTAAAGTGAGAACAAAGAGATCATTAAGGGTATTAACTAAGATCTGCTATTTATTTTTGTTTAATTCTTCTAAGAAAAAAAGTCATAAAGAACAGCCTAAGTCTTATGGCAAGGCCACTGCAGTGTCTGCAGTGCTGGAAGGAGGACCAGACCAGTGTGGCCTCTTTTTTTTTTTTTACATTTCAAAAGGACAGGTTTATTAGGAAAAGGAGAAAGGAAAAGAGGCACCTGTGTCGTCACAGGGGACAGGAGAGCTGCTCTCCTGTGTTCTCAAAGATCCTTCCTGAACCAGCAGCAGACGTGTTGGTCTGAGTAAAAGAAATGTTTATACCAACACCTTTGACCCTGACACCAATCCAGAGAGAGAGATGTCAGCCGTTTACAAACAGGAACATGTACTGACTTAACTCCATGCCAGAGCTAGCAGGAATGTAGAGCTTTTTTAAAAAAGATCTATTTCCAGATAGGAAAACATTTAGCCTGGGAATGGGCCAGTTGACCCTACCCAGAGACAGAAAAACTTTCACTAGATGTTCAAACCCTTGAGTAATAATAGATTCTTTTTCTCAGTGAACGTACTGAAGAACATGCCTGTGTTTTTTCCTGTTTTTCTTCCGAGTGACCGTATGGTCCAGTGGTTTCCAAGTTTGTTTCAGTCACAGAAACTTTGGTTTCAAGTGGTGTCTTACCTGGGAACTCAGCTTTTACACAAACAAGAGCCTGACATCCCCTTCCACCTACCACCCCTCTCTTAGTTCTCATCCAAAGAGCACAATTGGGAAATCACTGATCTAGGCCAGTTTCCACGTTCTGCACTGGTGATCTGCAGGACAACCAGGCGGTTCCCACAGCCTGAACTGAGTGACCCCACTTCCTGAGCTGTCTTCCCAAGGAATTCTTCCAGATCTGTGCCTTCATTATATGAGTCATGTCATAATTGCTAACATTATTAAAAATTTAGTGTCCATGCACTGTGCTAAGTGCCTTATGCAAGTTGTTTTATTTAGTCCTCATGAAGTAGATACTTTCATTAGTGCCATTTTAGTGATGAGGAAAAAGGAATGCAGAAGGTTAGAACTCTTTTGAGGCTGTATATCTAGCAAGTTACAGGCAGAGGGTGTGAATGCAGGTGGTCTTACTCTATGCTACATGAAATTGTTCCCATTAAAAATTTTCCATATTTTTATAACCTCTTTTATTTAGAAGGGTACAGTTAAATCAGACTAGAATCATAAAATTGGAGTTTTTTTAAATTGCCATTGATTCGGCCTAACATGCGAATAGACTATTTCTACATTTCATTTTTTAAAAATATTTATTTATTTATGCATGCATGCAAGAACTGGGGTGTAGGCCAGAGGTGTGTGGGGGCAGTGAGATGATTCACCGGAGACAGAATGGGGAGCAGAACAGGCAGATTGACTAAAATACACTGCTGAGGGGAGCAGCAGGCGAGGCAGGAGAGGTCTTCTATGCCATGCGGGTTTCTCCCTGACTGGGGATCGAACTCATGCTGCCATGGCTATGGATAGTTTCATAGTGCTGAGACTTAGCCCGTTGAGCCACCAAGATGCCCTCAATTTTTTTTATATATTCAAAGGGTAGGTTTATTATAAAAGGGAAGGGAAGTAAAGGATGCTTGCATAGATAAAAGCAGGCAGAAAGAGCTGCCCCCAAAAGGGACAAGTTTGTTAAAGAGAAGTCTGCATGGTTCCCCCGGTGGGCAGCCTTGGGAGGAACTGCCTCTGCTGTTTTGCAAAGGGAGAAGGTTGGTGAAGAGAAGCACCTGCATAGGCACAGGTGGGCTAGCTGCCTACATTTCAATTTTAAAAGAATTTTTTTTGCCTTTTACATTTGGATTATGCTTCATAAGTAATTTATGTTAGAACCCTGGTGGAAAAACCATGTGCCTCTTTTTAAGGCTTGCTGCTATTTTCAAATGCTAATGAATGACTAAACTTTTCCCAGAGACCAGACTGTTACCTTTTTGAGTACACAGTGGTGACATTGCCCTCTACAGGTGGGGGAAGGAATTTAACTGGAAAGGAATTGGTGCTTGATTCCATTTTGAAGACAGACACCATCAACACTTCCAAGAGCTAAAGCAAAGTGAGCCTAGATGAAAGCCAGCAGCAGTTAGCTTCACTCATCTACAAAGAGATGACCACCTTTTGAAATTATGGAAACATGCATCCAATGATAAATTCTTTGGGTAATTGCTAGTGGTGCTTTATAAGAGTCAGTAGTACAATTTGTTTAGGTTGATTGTTGGTTCGGAGTCTTAATCAAAGTGCAGTGAACATGATAGAGGCCCAAACTCTGGCTAACTGTCTCATATATTTGAAAGATTTCAAAATGTGGCAACTTCATAATTAATAGTTGGAGATTTAGACCTGAGGCTACTCCTTGCTTTTCTTTTCAAATAAAAAACAAGGTGCCAATATTTAAATTTTAAAATGTTTGTTCAACTTATTCCCTCTGACTGTGCTGCTATTGCTGATAAATATCGAAAAGAAGGAAAAGAAAAACTCTAGAAGTAGTTGGCATGAAAACACACGCAGGGCCCTGGTTGCAGTGAAGGATCAGGAGGGTTAACTCCTGTCATGGAGCCAGCGCACCCATGGGAATGTAGAAGGTGCCAGCAAACCTTGGTGGTCTATTCTCTCTACCCCATAGTACCTGTGTCAAGGCATTTAAGGTCTTTAGATCTTAAGGAAATTGAATTTTGCTTTTTCCATGTTTACTCTGGCAGAATGCGAGACTGTTATAAAGCATTCTTTAAATGTATTTTGGTGAGCTCAGGAAGATGCATCTTCTTGTTTTCATTTAGCCCAATTGAGTTTGCTAAATGAGGGCTCCATTGAGATGAGGTTTGTGTAAGGCTGAGAATCGCTTGTGATCTGAGCACATTTGGGGTCCTATTTTTAGGCTTCCTGCATGGCCTTTTCTGATGATGTTTCTTAGCAAAGTGATTTGGCTTTAGACTAACTCAGAAGTGACTGACTTGTTACTAGAGGTACTTTTAAATTCATATAGAATTGTGAACATTTAAAACTACTAGGCACTTTAGCCATCATCCATCCTGTCTGACTTCCTCAATTTCAGATGATGATGTTGAACTTCCTGCCTTTTTTGTGTGTGTTAGAAAATCTTCCTGGAGGATGCAAAGAGGGCACAGTGCTGTGGTTTGTGAACTGATGTGATTGTCACCAGCCTTATCTTCTTTTTTTGTAATTTTGTTTTGAGCCTTGGTGGAAGCTTGTCTACCAACTTGATAATCAGTCAAACAATTTAGCAGATCCTAATTTACAATTTACTGAGTAGCTTCACATTCCTCAGATTGTCAGTTTCCTTTCTTACTTTATTTTTTAAATTAATTAACTTATTGGTTACGTCCTCGCTAGTGTTTCCCCCACTCTGGGGTAACAGTAGCACTCCAGAAGCACCCTTAGTCCTCCACCGTGGTCATTGTGTTTCCAGCTCCCTCCCACCCTTTTAATGGAAGCTCATGTTTCACCATGAAGATCAGCTTCATTCTTCAGCAAAGATTTAGTGAGGATACATCTTGTATGTGTCAGGCACTAAGCTAGAAATCAGGAATGCAAAGGGGACTGGTACACAATCCCAGACCTCCAAGGCCTCATCCTCTGGTAAGGTATATAGACAGATCAAAAAATCCTGTGTAACTGCAGTGGGGAAGAGGTGAACCATGGTGTCTTTGAGGAACAAAGAGGGTACCAGTGTACTGTATGTCTCCAGGACCCACCCTCAGTTTCAGTGATTTGCTGTAAGGGCTCAGAAACATTGTTATACTCACAATCACAGTTTATTATCACGAAGGGATATCGATTAGAATCATCAAAGGCGACAGATGCATAGGGTGGAATCCAGGCTGAGCTTCCAGGTGTCCTCTCTATATAGAGTCACATGGACAGTGATTCTTCTACTAGTGATGTGTGACAACAGGTGTGGAGTATTGCCAGTCAGGAAAATTCCACCAAGCCTTGGCATCCCAGGCCTGGAATGCGCTGCAACTGACTTTATAGTTACTCAGTCTTCAACCCCTCCAGAAGCCAAACAGATACAGCATGAGCCAAGCTCCCCCCCCAATCCCTCCACCCCTAATAAATGATAAATCACATTGTTAGCATAAACTATCTGGTGTGAACCAAGGCCCCAGGTAGACAGGGGCTCGCTTATCAAGCAAGATATTCCAAGGGCTTGGAGTTTGTCTCCCGACAGCCTGCCTTGGGCTGGTCCTTTCTCTGGAATGTGCAAGATTTGAGTACACAGGCCACTAAGTTAACCCTTTACCGCACACCCAGGCAAAGCGAGAGGAAAGGATGTTAGTGTCTGAAAGCTTCCTGAAAGAGGTGTCACCAGAACTGATTAGTATTACTCAGCTTAGCTCCTTTTGCTGCTCTGCACAATTATTCAACTGTAATCTTGCATTTTTAGTGTTCTCAACTCTTAGATGAGAACTTAAAGGATGACTACTTTGAGGAGATCATGGAAGAATATGAAGATATTAGACAGGACCATTATGAGTCTCTCAAGGTACGTGACAAAAACAGTTCCTTACCTGTTAGATCTTTACAGTTTTGAATGAGACTTTACTGTTTCGAGAAGGGTAAAGTTTGGGATCATTTTAGGGAATTCCTGTTTCCTAGTTCAAATCAGCTCTTCACTGGCTAAGTTCCCCTAATTTTTTATTACATTAAAATTAATTTTATTTATTCTGTCTAACATTTATTGGGTGTTAGGTGCTGTGCTAGAGACCAGAGTTATGAGAATGAATAAAACAGGAGCTCATGCCCAGCAGAAAAACAGGAACTGAAACAGTGTACTGAAATGACTCCCACAGACCCTTGTTCTTGAGGAAATAGTGGAAGAAAATGAAGACATTAGACAGAGTGATTGGGAGCCTTTCTTCCTGATGGCCCAACACTGCCTATGCAGAGTAACATTTTAAGAACTGTTCCTCTCTAGAAAGCCTCCAGGGAATCTGTTGAGAGCTGACGTAATTACTCTTTAGAAGTCACTGGGATATTTCTCCCTGGTTATCTGCCTGCTGGGTTTTGTCATGGTGGAGGGGTGCTTTTTGGGGGTGGGTTGGCCAGTGAGATGAAATAACAAATGGCATGAAGTAAACAGACATTATCTGAGTTGTTGGCAAGTCCAAGGCACTGGTGGCTTCCCCCTACCACAGACACACTTTCTTTAGATTTCCCAGCAGGCGACAGTTTCTTAGTCCCCACTCAGTCAGTGGTGATGGGCAAGTTCTTAATACATGCTCTGTTGTCAGGCTTGATGGGTCCTCATTGAAGCCTTACTCTGTTCTATTACTAAAGTGAAACTGTATTGGGTGGAAAAGGAAGAGTGTTTTATGATGAAACAGAACCTGTTTTCTTGCAAGACTTATGTACTTTCTTGGACATACTTTTATAGTAGCCGCTGAAAAGCTAAGATTTTCTGACAAATAACTTTGTTTTCATAGGAGAGAAGATACTTAACCTTAAGTCAAGCCAGAAAAAACGGTTTCCATATTGACTGGCTGTCAGAGCCTCACCCAGGTCTGTGGCTATCGGTTAGAGAAAGACTGTGTGTGATAACTGCCATCTGAGATGTTTGCCTTTATTTAGCTATCGAATCAAACAGGCAGCTAGAAACTCTTTGTTGTGTATAAGGATGCTGATTGAAGGTAAAAGTAAGTCTTCATTTACAGGGAACCAAACACTGTCCTGCAAGTGACCCAGAGCAACTCTGAGTCATGACACAACTTTGTCATGAATGTGGCTATTTTAGTTGGAGAAATTGAGTTTTGGGTAATAGTTGAAAGGTTACTAGAATTCTATCTCTGCCCTGTCTTCTAAATCCACACACATATCTCTGCTATGTTTGAGTGGGCCTCTGTTCCCTTGAAGCAAATTTTGGAGCGCTGGCTGGGCGGTACTGTCGCTGAGTTGGCCTGGATCCTGGCAGGCCCAGGTGTTGACATGGAATGACTAAAATTAAAAATGACCTCACATTGAACAGACCCTTAAGACATTGCAGCAAAACAGGATTCCACGTTTCCTCTTCATTCTCTCTCATCCTCCCTGTGGATGCTTCCTACTTCTGTTTCTTTTTTTTTTTTTCTTAAGATTTATTTATTTATTTTTTTATTTATACATACAAGCTGGGGTACAGGCCAGAGGCATGGGGCGGCGAGAGGGTTCACCAGAGACGGAGTGGGCAGCAGAACAGGCAGATCAGAAATACACTGCTGAGGGGAGCAGTGGGCAAGGCAGGAGAGGTCTGCCACACCATGTGGGATTCTCCCCGGCCGGGCATCGAACTCGCGTCACCGCTGCCGACAGCTCCACAGCGCAGCGCCCAACCGCTGCACCACCAGGGAGGCCCTACTTCTGTTTCTTTATTTGGTTTCTTCCCTTTCTTATTTCTAACCACCTTTCTTGCCTTACATAGGGAATAAAATATGCAAGATGTTATGACAGGCTCTGAGAGGCGTGAGATACAAATGCAAAAAAATGAGATAGCTGAACAGGGATTACATTAATTGAATCCATATTTCCAAGGTACTATCTCAAATCAGCTTTCATTGCTATTCATGTCTGTGTCTACACAAGCTTAGCAGACTTGAGTGGGATAAACTGGAAATGTAGGTGAGCTTGGTTCTAATTTCATCCGTGCTGGCTTTAGTGGGAAGAATGGCAGGCTGGGAGTCTAGGAGGCCTGGGTTCTAGCCCCAGAGGGCCCTGGCTCTGAACCCCTGACTGACCTGGAGCATCTTACTTCCATGGCTGACAGTTTCTAATGTGTGTAAAGGGAGTGACTGTGTGGGAACGTTATAAGGATAAGATAATATGTGGCAACATTTGAAAAATATAAATCATTTATCGTCCAAACTGTTTTTTCTTTATCTTTCACTATGAAGTTAGAAAACTACCACAGAGGTAGTTCATTTTAACCATAGTCACACTTCCAAAACACAACTTGGTGGATATGGTCCTCTGAGCAACCATGCACCAGGCAGTGTGATAATACTTTTTGAGTGACCATTTTAAAGTGGGACCTCAACAAGTGTCTCAATTTCTGAAGACAACCCAGTCTTATGGAAATTGCTGGAAGTCATTAAAGAGAGAAAGAAAGATACTTCCTTCAAAATCCTAGGTGGTAAAACCTCAAACAAATCTTAAACTCTGGAAAATAAAGTTATTCTAGATAAATTCTTCAATGACTCAACAGGGGGGCATTTTTCTCTGCCTTTCCAGATGAGGGAAACTTGAATCAGAAGGATATCTGTAGTACCTTTTTAGTTCCCAAACAAATCAACATAATAGAATAATTATAGAGATGGGCTTGTCCTACGTAGTAAACGATGACCAGGAACAAATGGGAAAGAGTTACTTTGAACATGTATGAGAAAGTAGAGATTCCCAGGCAAAATTAAGAAACTGTCTATACTTTTCTTTTCCTGTATTTTCACTGCTCACTTTTACTAGCTAATGAGAGAAAAATACTCACACCCGAGCACCTGAGACTAGGCAGGTCAGTAGACGTTCTCTGATTGACACATCAGGAAAGTGAGGTTCAGGAAGCCTGCAGGGGAAATGTCACTTTGGATTGTGGCCACCTCACCACAGGCTCGGGGGAGGGGTGCACTCTTACTGCTCTTGGGGGTCTCAGAAAACCCAGTGACACCATCTGTCTCTTCCCCATTACTTAACTAGCGATGTATTTTAGACATACAAGAAGGTGTAAAAAACAATATATTGAACCTCCTTATATACACACTTGAGAAATATCCTACTCCCCATTAAAAAACAAAACAAAACCCATGTCTGTTGTGGAAGGCCCCTGTGTGCACCCCACTTCCCTGCACAATCCTGATTTTGAGGCCTCATTTCCATGTACTTCCTCACATTTTGGGGGCATTTGTATCAGCAGGCAACATAAACTATTGTTTCATGTTTTTAAACTTTATAAGTATCTTACTAAATAATGTCATTCTACAGCAGTCTTTGTTTTAGATTGTCTTTTATTTGTACAAGGAAAATTAATCCAAGTCCTCCTCTTTTTTTGGCCAGTGATAAGTGTGGAAAGGTTGAGTAAAGGTTTTCCAAAGGCCAGTCCACTACGTGGAAAGAATATTTTATCTCAGATTTGCTGTAGAATTTCTCTTTCTCCATGATAATTTAAAGTTCCTCTCTGGGTAAAATATAAAATAATTCTTGTGGGTGACAGGAGGGAGGCAGAATGTGGGAGCCAACAGCAGGCAAGAGCTGGCCAGGAAGCTTCCAGTAGGCAGCAGCCATATGTGAGGGGTGTCAGCCACCAGGTCCCCCGCATTTATGTTGACATGTGTGCTTCTTTCCTCTAGTGAAGCCCACGTTTCTTGGGACCCGGGTCTTTGAAAACTATGACCTGCAGAAGCTGGTGGACTACATCGACTGGAAGCCTTTCTTTGATGTCTGGCAGCTCCGGGGCAAATACCCGAATCGAGGCTTTCCCAAGATATTTAACGACAAAACCGTAGGTTAGTTCACTGTGGTCTTCCTTCCTGCTCTGATATTTGAGATGTGGTATCGGGACTTTGAAGTGAGAATTGGTGGTGAGCAGGGGTTTGGATTATACGGGATATAGTTTATTGTTAGAATAGAGGATATTGCTTACCTGCTTAATGGTTTTGAACCTGCTAGGTCTGTCCTTATGTATTGGCTAACCTTGGCTTTCATTTATTCATTCCTTAATAAAAATTTTTTGGCATCAGTTATGTGCTGGGCTCTGAGTTGGGCACTGGAAATAAATAAGAGAATACAGTATAATCCCTACCCTCTGGTCATCTGGTACGTCCCACAGTATTTGGGAATTCACATGTAGCAAGCTGAACTGCTGCTTTGGGGTAAATCCTAGGCTTCATGGAAAGAAGAAAATGAGATAGATCTTAGAATTAGAGGTCAGGGGTGAATTCCCAGAGGAGGTTGTGTCTGAATTGCTTTGTTGAAGATTAAGTGGGATTGCTGAGGCTGGAACTGGGGACAAGAGGTGGCATTTAAGAAAATGACATTCTAAGCAGAGGGCATAGAGTGTGACAAGGCAGAGACACATCTGCTGATTTGGGAAACCATGGGGGGTTTATTATGCCTGGAGCATTGGGGAGGAGGATTTGGGTGAAAAGCTAGGAAGTAGGTGAATCGAGAAACTGCTAGCCCTTTTTCTCATTTCTAGCCCCACCCCCAAACCCTACTCCCGGAGATGTGGGATCAAAATACTAAGCCATTCAAAGGTTTACATGATGGCCAGGTCAGAGCAAGACTGAAGGGTGGACTGGGAGAATTCTGGAATTAGAGTCAATTAGGGCATGAGAAAACAGCCCTTGTCAGCTTCTTGGGGTGGGGGCGGGGGGAGGGAGCCCTTGCATGTGTGAAGATGAGGATGGTGCAACTCAGCAGCCCCTGCTGGCCAGGGACGCAGCAGTGGGAAAGGAGGTTCTCATTCTTACTGTGTGGAGTGATCTCAGTTGGGCGGTAGCCTAGCCAAAGGATTGCTGGGCCGGCTGTACCCTTGGCAGCCAGCACTGAAGACCCTGCTGGTCTCCCCCCAGGAGGGACGGCTCAGTGCACATACACATTGTCAGAAACCAAGAGGAGGGTATCCCAGGAGCCTGGTGCCCACTGTGCAGTTGAGAACTTGCAGGAACCCTGAGCCGAGGCCATCCAGGTACAGACCTGAAGCCACTTGGGGATGTGCCACACTTCATTCCTCAGCCTGTTTCATGTCCCTGGAGGTCGCTGTGAGGTCAGTGGAGTTTAGTGCACAAGGAAAGTGGGTGAATGTACTTTTTCTCACTCTGACAGCCTGCTTCAGGGAGCTGCGGATTGGGCTCTCTGCCTCATGCTAACTAGGAAAATTTCAGTGACTTGAGCCTGGGAAAGACAATATGACAGTTGCACTTAGCAGGGACCACTGAACTCTTAGCTGCTCCCCTTTAATCTATGTTGATGACAGATGCTGTTAAAGTATTTGAGGGGAAAGAGAGGGATGAAGAGAGAAAGTGACTCAGGAAGGTAGTGGGTAGTCTTAAAAAGATGCATTCTGTGCTGTTTGTTGTTATTATTATTGGCACCTTTAAGTGAACCCTTAACAAAATTTTCCCAATAGGTGAAGAGGCCAAAAAAGTCTATGATGATGCCCAAAATATGCTAAAAGCACTGATTGGTCAAAAGAAACTCCAAGCCAGGGGCGTGGTGGGCTTCTGGCCGGCGCAGAGTGTCCAGGACGACATCCACCTGTACGCAGAGGGCGCCGTGCCCCAGGCCTCGGAGCCCATCGCCACGTTTTATGGCCTGAGGCAGCAGGTACAGGGGCATATTGATGATAAACAAGCAGCTTCTCCCTTTCGGTTTCAGCACTAAACAAACATAAATAAGAATTAAAGAAGTCTGAACTTTACTTAAGTGATAGATCTACCTCACCTCGCCCCAAATATCTATCGCAGGGGTAGGGCCAAAACATTTATGAGGATGCTGGGGAGAAGGCAGCCAGGTGGGTTTAGAGGCTGGGCCCCTTGGGCAGACAGCAGGAGTGAGGTGTTTGACTGTTGGTTGGACAGGTGCTGCCGCCTCAGGTAGTCATTATAGATGAACACTGGTTTGCATACACAGTACTTCGAGAAAATGAGGGCAACTATATCACTACAGTACACACTCAAGCTCAGTGTATCCCCACTGTGTGCTTCCAAGCCCAGATTCCACAGAATATAGGCAGGGGGATTCTAATGTAAGTCCTAACCTCCCTTACTGGGGAATTCGTGACTTTTATTCTTAGTAAAGGTCAAAAACTACTCAGGTCTGGTTTTTCATCCAATTCCCATGTCCTCTAATCTCTTTATGTGCAGGACTGTTCATGCCCAGGCAGTCTGTGATGGTCTGTATTAGGACATTTCATATTAGGAATTCCTATTGTACCTATGTTAGTTACTTAGGTAGATATTTCTAAGGCCATGCTTTCTTCCAGTACACTCTGGAAAATTCTGGCTGCAGTGACTTATTGCTCTGAGAGCCCTGTGTTCTGAGTGGCTCTGATTGCTGTGTCTTCTGAAGTGCTCTGTGCCCTGTCCCTCCTTGTGTGCTGCGAAGCTTTGTGTCTACCTCTGGCTTTTGTTAGCAAAGAGCAGTTGATGGGCAGAGTTCACCTGGAAAGTGGCACTGCTCTTGCTCAGTACTTGTTTCCAGAGCTGGCAAGCAACTAACTTTGAAGCTTCTGTGTTAACCACTCATTGATTAATTGATCAGGCCTATGCAGTGCCATACAGTAGTCAAGAGGATTGGTTGTAGTCCCAGACCCCTGGACCTGCCACTGTCTGACATTGAATTAGCTGATCACGTTCTCGCTGCTTCATATTTCTTATCTAGAAAATGGAGCTGATGGTGTCACTTACTTACTTAAGGTTGTTGAGAGTATTAAATTAGTTAGCCAATTTAAAGTACCAGTGGTACTTTTTTTTTAACCAGATACCACCCAATAAATATTAGTTGTTAGCTATTGGCCTCCTTAGCAAGTATTGGTTGATTGTGAAATCTGTATAAGGCCTTACTTATCAGCTTAGTAACAGAGAAGAATCAGGCATCAGCTGAAAACGAAAAATGGATGATGATTGGCACTGGCCTTGTGGAGGGAATCCACATTTTGCTTTGAATCAAATGAACCGGATTCTGCTGAATTCTCTGGTTTCAGATTTGCCCTTAGCTGTCTTCTGAACTACTAGCTAAGACAAGCAGCACGGATCCCCTGTGTTGCTGGTCCTGATGGTTTGTTGAACCTCTTCTGTTGATGCAAAGTAGAGCTTTGTGCTTTTCAAACATAACTTCACGATATAATATTCATCTTAAAATTGAAAACACTGTTGGGGAAAGTAGTTTTTTTTTTTAAAGATTTATCTATTTATGCATACAAGCTGGGGTGCAGGCCAAAGGTACAGGATGGTGAGAGGATTCACCAGAGACAGAGCGGGAAGCAGAACGGGCAGACCGACCAAAGCACACTGCTGAGGGGAGCAGCGGGCGAGACAGGAGAGGTCCGCTGCGCCATGTGGGAATCTCCCTGGCCAGGGATCAAACTCGCGCTGCGGTGGCTCTGGACAGCTTCACAGTGCTGTGCCCAACCCGTTGCGCCACCAGGGAGGCCCAGAAAGTATTTTTTTATATGAATTTTTTTATATGAATGTTTGTGCGTGCCTTCTGCACTCAGTGAGTGTTTGGTGAGTGTGTGAATGAGCAAATTAATTGATTTTTTGACTGTGTATGTCTCTTGACATCATATATATATATTTTTTTAAAGATTTATTTAGTTTTGTATACAAGCTGGGGTGCAGACCAGAGATGTGGGACAGTGAGAGGGTTCGCCATAGACAGAGTAGGGAGCAGGATAGGCAGATCGACTGAAATATGCTGCTGAGGGGAGCAGCAGGTGAGGCAGGAGAGGTCTGCCGTGCCATGTGGGAATCTCCCCGGCCGGGCATTGAACTCACGCACCGCAGCTGCCGACAGCTCCACAGCACGGCACTTAGCCCGTTGTGCCACCAGAGAGGCCCAACATCATATATTTTTTAAAAATCTAATTTTACTTGCTTATTCAACCACTCTTACTGCCTACACACTATGTAAGAAGCACAAAAGAGACAGACATCCCAATATTCATTTGAAGCCACTTGACTGCTTTCCACTGTGTGTTGCTCCCATGTTCATGCTAATGGGCCTTCTGCCCCTTCCTTGGATTTTCAGTCTGAGAAGGACTCCGCCAGCACAGAGCCATACCACTGCCTGTCGGACTTCATCGCTCCTCTGCATTCGGGCATCCCTGACTACCTGGGCCTGTTTGCCGTTGCCTGCTTTGGAGTGGAAGAGCTGAGCCAGGCCTATGAGAAGGAGTGTGATGACTACAGCAGCATCATGGTCAAGGCCCTGGGGGATCGGCTGGCTGAGGTAGAGCAGTGCCCTGAGGACAGAATCCAGGAGAAGGGCAGCCCTTATTGAGTGCCAGAAAAGTCCTTAATACAGTGTCTTATTTTTTTTCCGTATCAGATGAGGCTGCTGTAACATCACATATAGTTTTAAACAATGTGTTCTCAGATTGCTCCTACACGTCATCTTTTAGGTAAAGAGAAACCTTTAGCAATGCCATAGCTGGTAATTGTCCTTTGAACTTTGACCTATTTGCTTTAGTTCTTTGATGTTTCCCTTTGCTTATGTTAATTTTCCTGAGGAATCTGAAAAATGGGGGAAAAAAAACCTCACAAATATATGTTTCTGAGTTCCTCCTTCCAATAACATATAGATTCTCATCTTCCTTATATGTGGAATGGGGTAACCTAAGCTGTGGGGAGGTCCTCTCCTCTTTCCCTGAGGCTAACAGTAGAAGAACAAGTGGCTAAAATGTTTTCAGCTTCCATAAACTGAAGATTGACTGTCAGTGGAATGTTTAAGTTCCAATTCTAAGACCCAGAATTCTCAGGTCACTCAATACTGCTTCAGAGCCCAGGTGAGGTCAAAATTGAGCAGCAAGGCAGCTAATGATAAACTACCAAAGAGCCAAACAATATTAAGTTTTCCCTGGCTCTGGTCTGGGTAAAAGAGGTGCCCTGTGTGGCTTTGATTGAGGGGCTGGTGGGGGCACTGTTGCTGACGGCTCTTGCCTCTGCCTAAGCATGCCTCTTCTGGGCTCCCAGGCCTTTGCGGAAGAGCTCCACGAAAGGGTGCGCAGAGAGCTGTGGGCCTACTGTGGCAGTGAGCAACTGGGCCTAGCTGACCTGCGCAGGCTGCGCTTCGAGGGGATCCGCCCGGCCCCTGGCTACCCTAGCCAGCCCGACCACACCGAGAAGCTCACCATGTGGAGACTCGCCGACATTGAGCAGTGCACAGGTACGTGCTGGGAACCAGTGAGCACCTGTCTGTCCTCATTGAAGAGACACACTTTTATCAAAGAAATGGCACATTTGGGACCTCTCTGGTGCCTCAAGGGGTTAAGTCTCAGCACTATGAAGCTATCAGCAGCCACTGCAGTACAAGTTCAATCCCCGGCCAGGGAGCTTCCCACATGGTGCAACAGACCTCTCCTGTCTTGCCCACTGCTCCCCTGAGCAGTGTATTTCAGGCGATCTGCCTGTTCTGCTCCCCACTCTTGACTCTGGTGAATCCTCTCACACCCCTCCCTTCCACCTCTGGCCTATACCCCAGCTCTTGTGTGCATAAATAAATAAATCTTTTTAAAAAGAAGACTTATTTGGTTAAAAATACGGAAAGGTTTATAATGAAATCATCCTTAATCTCTTCCTTTCTACCTTCTAACTATTTTTTAAAAAGATTTATTTATTTATGCATACAAGCTGGGGTATAGGCCAGAGGTGTGGGGTGGTGAGAGGATTCACCAGAGACAGAGTGGGGAGCAGAACAGGCAGATAGACTGAAGTGCACTGCTTAGGGGAGCAGCGGACGAGGCAGGAGAGGTCTGTTGCACCGGTATCGAACTCATGCTGCGGTGGCTGCTGATCACTTGTCATGCTGCGCTTAACCCATTGCACCACCGGGGAGGCCCACTACCTTCTAACTATTTATCCTAATATTTTACCTCCATATTTTATCCTCCTCAGTATTTTACCTCCATATTGTTGAAAAATGGTCTTCTAACACCATTTTTAGATTTTTTTATTCTCTGTTACTCTGTAACTGCTTACTCTTACTAGCCTGTAACGTCTCCTGAGCCATTTTCTTGTTACAGATGCTTTGCTCTTTAATCTCTCTTTGAGTCACCTTTGTAGCCTTCAGTCACTTTATCCTTCCATTGCTTACAGAAAGTCTCTCTGGACACTAGTCTCGCAGACCACCCTTCCCTTTCAGCTTTCTTCTCTCTTTACTTTCACACTGTTATTAACATTTCCTGTCATCATAATTCTCTTATGTTTCCTCTATGCATTGATGCTAATAGTCAAACATCAGAAGTTGGCATGTGTCCTTTTGAGACAGAAGGTACAATCATCCAGCCTCCACTTCTTGGCCCAGAGCAGAATCAGTCATGGTTCTGGCTGTGCCTTATCATGTCCATAATGCTAATTCTAGTCCTCACTGCAAAATTCATGTAGTTGAGATGACCCAGACTAAGTTGACAGTTTTCAGTGGAATTAATCAAAAGTGTGCCATCTATGCCAATTAAGTTAAGGAATCTAGATTTAAACGAGGACTGTGAAGCCGTGTTGAATCTGAGTTATCAGGGCTAACACAGACTCGAGGAGTCACGAGCTGTGGATTTGAGCCCTGTTGCTGCCTTGAGCTAGCTGAGTGACCTTCAACAAAGCGGTTAACCTTTGTGCTGTTCTGTTTCCTTGTGTATAAAATGAATGGCTCAGACTACATAGCCTGATGTGCCCCTTGGGTTCTAAACTCCTGAGAAAAAGTATCATTTCTTTCTCAGTACTGTATTGAGCTCATTCTTCATTGGAGCCTGACATTTGCTCATTCCTTGTGGCATTTGCCCCCCAGCAGCCTCCAGGAACTATTAGATGGTGCTCTCTTCTCTATGGTTGGAGCTCCATGTCACAGAAGGCCCAGGATTGGGAACAAATAGGGGCCTCTGTAACTGATCTTGGTCGGCTGGGGCTAAGTCTATCCTCCTGGGCTAGAGGAAATCTGCATGTCCTAAATTTGTTCATCCCGCCGGCAGGAACTTGCTAGATTAGTCTGGTTGCAGCTTTCATGATGTGTCACGTGTCCATCTTGATAGCCTAGGTCCACTTTCATTCACTTGTTCAAGAGCTTACTGGATGCCTACCAACTGGCAGGCCCTATGCGAGGCACGGGATGAATAAGATTCCTCTTCTGTTGCTCTCTCTAGGCATTAGGTTAACAGAATCCTTAGCAATGGCACCTGCTTCTGCTGTGTCCGGTCTGTACTTCTCCAATTTGAAGTCCAAATATTTTGCTGTGGGGAAGATTTTCAAGGATCAGGTAAGTTAGCTGTTACATTATATATATCTCCCCTAGATGCCTATCTTGTTCTCTAAACACAGAACTTTACTTTACTTCTAATGTGAATCATAATAAAATGAGAGTAAAATAATGAAGAAATTTACCCTAAAGTGTTAATGTCATTTCAACCCATCACCCCAATTCTAGCCCTCCCATTCACACACAGACCACACACACACACACACACACACACACACACACACACACACACATTCATATCCCAGTCAGTTTCTATACTCATTAGATATTACATTTTTTTGCCCAGAGAATAAGACAACTTGGTGAATCAATAAATATTTATATCCATTTAATTCACTAGATTGCTATTAAGGAAAAAAAATAATGTCTCTTGGCAAATTCTGTGGAAATTTCATCTCAAAAAAGCTTTATCATTTTGTTTCAAAAGCTGCTTTATTTTCTTTTGCAGATTGAGGATTATGCTTTGAGGAAGAACATGCCTGTAATTGAGGTTGAGAGATGGCTTGGACCCATTTTGGGATATGATACAGACTAGCTGTTTGCTGCTTAATACCTTTCCTATACATGATGATTCTCAAGGAAATATTATCTAGAGTGCCTTAAAAATAACAATAGCAACAAGCGTGTCTGCTGCTGACCAATACTTACCTTGCTTCAGGTTTTCGAGGACTGTTCAGCAGAACTGTACAGAGGAAGCAGGGTCTTCCTGGGGTTCCAGGAAAGCAAACAGCTGTTTTTCAGGGAACCTGAAATGTTGAATGTTGAGCAGCAAGAACTCTGGTGGCGTCCCTGGTTCCTCTCCTGTGGAGACAAAGTGGAGAAAGAGGTCATTTGCATTTCAAAGCAAATCTACTTGCTTTTTTTCCATTTTTACCTTGCATCTAGGAGGCTTCTCTCCCCCTCTTTCTCTCTCTTTCCTCTCTCTGTCTCACATAAAGCCTACAGCTCCACTGAACGGAGAAATGTGACCTGTGGCAAAATAATGCCATGAGAGATGGGGCATTTGAATCTGAACAGTTATAACAGTAGATTCTGACAGGGAAGGAAGTATAACTGTGCTCTCTCTCTGGAAGACCTCATTTTCTAAAGACTTGATTAAATGGTTGCACAAGTGCCTTTGGCAAAAGACTTGTTCTTACCACTGGCTTGTCAGAAATATCAAGCTGTTTGCTGTAGTGTGGTCAAATACAGTAATGTTCCCTAAGTGTTTTTGTCCTCTCATGATTTCGGTTCCCTCCCCCTCAGGAGAAAATGAGGAGGTTGGGAAGGAGAATGACTGTGAAGGGTCATTACCATCTTTTAATTGCCTTCCAGAATTGAGCAAGTACTTGGCTGAGCCTTGGCATACAGCTGGACAGGTGATCAGCATAATTCCACCCAATTTATCCTTTTCTGTACTAATCCAACTCCTACAGTTTAGGAGTAGCATAATCATTAGTTCTCATTTCAGGTATTTCAGGGAAAATGGTGAGGAACATATCCTTGAAGTCAGACATAACTGGATTCAAATTTCAACTTGGCCACTTACTTGCTGTGCAGCCTCAGTGTATTACTTAAGCTTTGCAGCACTATTTTCCTCATCTGTAAAAATAAAAACACAGGTACAGTGATGCTAGCTCCTCTCTTATGGGCATGAGGTATGGGTTAAACAAAATGATGCACATAAGTCAGATAACACAAGATCTGGCATGCAGTGCCTGATGAACAATAACTGCTTGAGCCCTGCACATAGTAGGTACTCATGAAGATGGAATAGAGATTAATGGAAGTGAAAAGATATTGGGGAAATGCATATGGTAATGATGGGATTGAATCGCTAGGCACCCTTTCTGGGGTTAGAACCCCAATTAACACTGTGACTGGAAAAGAGCATCTGTTTCCTGTGTCACGGGCAAGGTTTGTGCTCCCTTTATGTGATATAAGCTGACCTTGACCCAGTGCAGGTACATCGGAGGAAAATGGGGGGAGGAAATTTAAGAAATGGTAATCCTATATATCTGTAGTGTATATATATTTACTTGCAGAGGAACATACCTTTCTAGGCATCTCTTGCCTGGAAAGTAAAGAGTGCTGTGTGCTTTTTTTTTTAGGTACATTAAATTTGTGCTAGATCACAGATGGGAATGTTTCCTAAAACACTTATTTGGAGGACTTATTTTCTGTTACTTAGCAGGTCTATTATTTGAGAAAGAATAACTTCCTTCAGATATTTTGATGTATCTTACCTGAAGTATAATTGCTGAGAGTCTCCCGACTTCACTTAATATTTGCTGTTTCTCATGTCTCAATTGGTTTTGTGATGGAATGGCTCCCTTACACCCATTATTGATCTAACCCCATGATGGATGCCTTTTTTTCTAAAGACAAAAACACTTCTACAAGTTTGCGTGCCTATACGTTCATTAAGGAATATAAACTACAACTCAAAACCCTTTTTCTTACTTTGTGTCCGGGGACCTCAGAGGCAGGTGGTGACCGTTCTGAGCCTCAGCTCTTTCCTGTGTCCCTGTGTATCTGTCCACCCAATCCTAGTCACTGACATCTGTGACTCTGCCCTTGACTCACTCATCATTTCTATTAAAGATTCCATATTATTTTTCCCTCAAAATAAAAGAAAGCACTTGTTTGGAATTTCCCCACTCTGCTATTTGCTCTGCTGTCTGTACTGAGGAAGCTAGTTTGTGGGATGATGGTTGAGATCAGCTTTTATAAGTCCCTATCTCTCACTCCCGATTCTCTGCGATTGCCCTTCCTCCTCTTGCAGCTGAACTCAGATAATAGCTGACCGCTTTTCTGGTTTGCTCAGGCATGCCCTTTACAAATATTTGAGTGTCTGCCCTATTCCAACCACCCTCTCCTCCCATTCTCTCCTTAATGCAGTGAAGTTAGTTGTTTTTTTACCCACCTCTTGTCATTAATGCCCCCTAGATTGCTAGATCCACTGGCCTCTCTGATAGTTTTTCTTCTCTGTGGGTTTGAACAATGTCAACCACTTCTTCAGAACTCTCCCTGATTCCCCTTGATTTTACTCTTTTGTGTTTCTGATACACTCTTACTATTATCTGTTTTCTCTTCCATGCCCCATTTAAATCCTGGTGTCAAAAGCTATCATAGTGTGTTTAGTATTGATGGTCCAGCTTACTGAATCTGGATCTCCAGGCTTCTCCATCCAAAATCCTGTGTCCCGAAAAGCATAGCATATATGCAACGGCCTCCTCCAGGAGGATATACTGGCATCTCAGACCCAGTATCTCCCAATCATATTCCTCACAAATTCTTTATTTATTCAATAATGAAGAATGGTGCCACCACTGAAGTGACATTTTTTTCTTGGACTATTGCAGTTACCCAAAAAACACTCACAGAAGAGACGTACTTATTCTACTTGAGATGGATGGTGATAGAGATGGTTAGGGAAGGCACTGGTTAGGATAGGACCTGATTTGGAACTTGAAGGATGAAGATGGAAAAATAAGATGGAAATAAATGAAGAACTATCTATGTTCATGTATAGAAATATTAAAGGTTGTAAAAGTATCAAATCTCCCTAAATTGCTCTATGGATTCAATGCCATTCCCAATGGAATTTGCAACGGAAGTTTTGTAAATTGTGACAAGCAGATATTTAAATTTATGTGGAATAGCAAAGGATATTTGTGGCTTAATGTTTCTAAATATAAAGAAGAGGTTGAGGAGACTTACAAGATAGTAAGTTTTGCTTAGATATTGTGTTGTATGTGGTGCAGAGTTAGGCATTCTGAGTAGTGTGACAAAAATAAAGAACCTGGAAAATAACTCATGGGTATGTTCACCTTTGTGATATGACAGGTAGCGAGGGAGAGCAGTGAGGCAGCACTACTCTGTAAGTGTGGAAAAAATGAGATTTGATTTCTGCCTCACATCTTAACAATTCCAAAATATTAAGACCTTATACAAAAAGTAAATATTTAAATGTTTGCCTGAAAAAAACCACAGGGTAGGAAAGATAGTCTTCGAGACACAAAGCACTGATCATCAAAGAAAATATGATTAGAGCAATTGTATGAGAACCAATAACATGTTAATAAACTAGGAGCTTTGACCTGAAATATTTACAACACAATTAACTACCAAAGAATTAGTAAACAGAATATACAGATAATTCTTATTTTTTAAAAAACTCAATAGAAAAATAGAAAAGACTTAGTCATTTCACAGAAAAGGAGATACACGGGGCTTATAAGTAAATAGAAAGGTGTTCCACAGCATTGGATCATGCGTATCCACAGGAAGAGATGCATTAAGACCATAAAGAGATTCCATTTTATATCCATAAAATTTGCAAAAATTAAGGAATCTGACAGCACCAGGTGCTAAAGAAGATCTGTAAGAACCCATATATTACATGGGTAAAGGGGCACCTCTGCTTTAGAAACAATTACACCTCACAACAATGAACAGCTTATACCTTACATATGTGTGTGTATAAATAAATATATAAATGAATATATATAAATATATATAAATAAAACTTACTATTCTGACTCCCACCTGTATATCCAGTAAAGTCTTAAATGTGCAAGGAAGGTACGCCAGGAAGCATGTACCAGAATGTTCACAGTGACATGTTTGTCATAGTAACTGGGAAAATTGAAATGTCTATCTGTCTATAGGGAATGGATAAGCAAATTCAAGATTCTTAATGTTTAAGGAATTTTATTCAGTAGTGAAAAGTGAACTATAGCTCTCCCTGACTGTGAGAATGAAAATCTGAAAATATTAAGAAGGAAAGCAAGTTCTAGGAGATCATATGTACTGTTTTTTATTGAGCTCAGAAAAAAAGCAAAACCAAAGAATATATCGTCTAAGCATAAATAGTAAAATTATAATAAAAAAGTAACAATGATAAACCCAAATTTAGCCTAGTAATTATCCCTGAGAGGGAGAGGGAGTAAATAGCAGAGGGATAGCCACATAGGTAGATGCACATTCAAGTTCAGGCTCTAGGCTCATAAATCATGGTAGGTTTATGGGTTGCTTATTACATTATGCCTATAACTAGTAAATACCACGTTTTCTATGTATTAAATATGTGTACTTAATATACAAATGAAATATTAAAGGCAAAATGGAATTATAAGTGGAAATCTTGGATAGTGACTTTGTATGTGATGTCATATGTATCATGTACTTCTTAAAGAAAGGAAGGGTGTTTTGACCAGAGTGAACAGCAATGCAAAGGCAGGGGGTAGAGTGGAACATTTGTGCACTGCCCAGTGCTACTGGGCAGGAGCCATGCATGGCTCCTAGATAATAAAGCTTTAGTGAATGAATGGATGGTGGCACCATTTGTTAAGGCAGAGAATATAGAAAGGGAGAAGAGATGAGTTTGGGATCAATTTGCCATGATTGAATGTGGACAGTTGTATACATGACTTTGGAATATAGGGGAAATGTTTGGCATTAGAATTCGGAGGCTTCAATGTGAAGCTGGAGATCAGGCCATAGGAGGAAATGAAATTGCTATGGAGACTAGGAAGAGAAGGGAATCCAAGATGAAACTTGTTTGTAGGTATAGGGATTAGGAGGGATAGGAGCCAGTGGGAGAAAGGATGCCAGGAGAGAGGTAGTTTCAGGGAATGTCAAGTTTCACGGCCTGGCCGGGGAGTCCAGTGCTGGGGTGTAGCTGCCAAGAGCGCTTCTCATAGAGGATCCTCGCTGGAGCCATCTCACAAGGATTGTGAGGCCACTGGCAGACGGCAGTAGCTGAAGATTGAATGGGAGCTGGGGACCTTTCATTGGTTCTGTAAAGATTGAAGGAGAAGATAAAATGAAGGAGTGTTTAAGATAGAAAAAGGCTTTTATGCTGAAGGAAAAGTTTAAAGAGTTGCAAGCAGTGCAAAAAAATTTTTTAAATACCTTTTAACCAAAATTCCAGGGACACTGGGCTTCCATCTACCAACCACCAAAATTTTAAACCTGGGTTGTCCTTAGCACTCCCATTTTCTCAAACTTCCCTAATGATTTAACCCACTAAATATCTCTTCAGTTCATCTCTTCTGCCCCTGCCTGGTTTAGGTGATCATATCCTCAGAACGAAATCTGCTGGACGGAGTTCCTGTCCTCCTACAGCTAAAGGAGTGAGCTTCTGAGTCTTGCCCTAATCCTGCTGCCTAAATCAATACCTCCCGTTGCCTAGGCTATATCCAAACTCCTCAGAAGTGTTCAAAGTTCTCAGAAGTGTGCAAAGCTTCCAAGTTCTGACCCTGTCTCATATGCCCCCGAAGCTCCAAACTGCTGTGGTTTCACTACATACCTGTTAGTGTATCTGCTCTCATTATCCCCTCACCTGAAAAAAAAGCCACCCCAACTCTGCCCATGAGCTGCAAGAAAGTTTCCCAATCCTCTCCCCAAAACCAAGTGAAGTGACCCCTCTTCTTGTCATTATGGTAACACAATGTGTTTTTCACAATGCTCTCATTGTACCAGGATAATCTAATTCGCTATTCGACTGTGACCCTTGGGGCGGGTTTGGAACCTTGTTATCTTTGTATTTATCATGTCTAATATTGTAACTGATAGCCCATGATAGGTACTTGGTAAAGGTTAGCTTGAATGAGTTGATGAGCATATCCTCTGGGAGACAGTGGTTGTAGGGAGAACAGACTGAAAACTCCATGAGGGCAGGGACCCTGCCTCTCGTTCTGGGTTCAGAACCTAGAACCTCACCTTAGTGTCTGCATGTAGTTTTTTAATTTTTTTGCATAGAAGTACTAGGGTATAAGCCACAGGTGAAAGAATTGAGAGGATTCACCAGAGACAGAGTAGGGAGCAGAACAGGCAGATAGACGGAAATACACTGCTGAGGGGAGCAGGGGGCAAGATAGGAGTGGTCTGCTGCACCATAGGTGGGTCAGACCCCTTGGCCAGGGGTTGAACTCAGGTTGTAGTGGTGATAACTCCTAGGCCATCAGGGAGACCCCATCATGTAGTTCATCCCATAAAGTGTAAGTGGGTAGAGGGGAACCCTGTGATGATCTTCTCTTGCTCAAAAGAAGACTGGGGCATCAAAACCCTAGCACCTTCCACACTCATCCTCAACAATTCATATTGGAAGTTCTCTTTAGTGTCCCGTGAAGGTAACAAATTGGCAGTTCTAAAGAAAATAGACCTCACTTTGTAAGTCTACTCCACTTCCATGCATCAGCTATGTGTAATGTCATGTTATAGAAAGGAGTGTATATTGTGATTCCATATGTGTGTGTTTTTAAGGAAGTATATGCCAGTGTATGACGTGAAGTTATCAAGAAGAATGGGGGTGGAAGAGGGGAGACAGAGAGAGAACACAAGACATTCTTCAGTAGCTTTTCTCTAAGGAATGGGGCTGGGGGGCTAGGGGTAGGGACTCAGGTTGGGGTATTTCTCGTTCTTCACCGTTTCACAGTTTTACAAACACATATTGTACTTTCATAAAAATTAGTTTGGCACGAATTCAGCTTGAAATAAATGCTATTTTGAATAATTTGAATGGGTTAACTGTCAAACTTGGTGTCATTTCTCAACACTTGGATTATCTAATTCCATTTATATCTTCCTTCAAATGTTATTTTCAAAGATATCCATGCTTTTAAATACTATTATAACCCGCAAAATGAGCAATCTTTGTAATTGTTGCTAGAAAGGATCTTGGATTAAAAGATTTTTCAGAACCTTGAGATTAGATATTTCAAGAAATGGAAGGAACAAAAGCCAGACAGACTCAAGTGTGATGCTGATCACAGCTTCTCCTTTCCATCCTGCAAACAAATATGGCAACCTGCAGTGTGAAGCCTGCAGCAGCTGAGAAAGAGACTTTGAATTTTTTACAATCCTGTTTGTTCTGCCGCAAGAGAAGCTCAGAATAGAGAAAAGTGTCATTTCGTTCCAGATTATTTGAAAGAATTTCAATGCTTAACTTCTTTCATCATGTGTCATTGTTTATAATATTCTCAAAAAGAAGAGGTCTTTATTTTGTGCATGTTTTCAATAAAAATAAGTGACATCTAGTTGTCTTGGTGAGTAACACTAAAGATCACTAAAATATTTTAACCTGATGAGAAATTGGTTTTTAAGTGTTGAAAAGAGCACATCAAGAAAATTTGAAGACTTCTGGTTAAAAAAAAAGTCTTAATGTCAAAGTGCTGGGTTATTTTTAAAATAATCCCCCCTTTTTAGAAAAGGGAGCAATGAATTCCAACACATATATTTTTTATTTAATTTATATCCTTTATATTATTGTGTATCCCCCATATCCGCCACCAATTCACCTGTGAACCATCACCATAGTCCCTTGTGCTCTTTTCTCCTCTATTTTGGTCTCTCTTCCTCCCCCTCCCCTGTAGAATGTCTCCTGTTTGTGATTGCCTGCTAGTTTTTACTTTTGTTTATGTTTTGTGTGCTATTTTCTCCTGATTTCTTGTTTGGCTCTCTTATAGTCATTCTATAAGTGATATCATTCGGTATTTTTCTTTTCCCTCTGGCTTATTTCACTAAGCATTATCCCTTCTAGCTCCATCCATGTTGCTGAGAATTGCATTAGTTTATCATTTTTGATTGCCGAATAGTGCTCCATTGTATACATGTACCACATCTTGATCCAGTCATCAATATTTGGGCATTTGGGTTTCCAACACATATTTTGATGACTTGTCTCCTATAAAACCTTTTGTAAGGTCATCATCTGATTCCCCTTACATACTAATGGGCAAGTACATCAATTTTAAAACCACTGAGGAAGCCAGAATATAAATAGGAAACCTAAGGTGGAGCTTAGTCATTAGCAGAGCTGAGGCTGGTTCTGGTCTGCAGAATCCCATCTTCCAACACTGTGTGGTGGAATAAAGCTAGGGATCAACTCCTAGTGAGTACATTCTTCTTCCCCAAACACCCAAATTGGGGAGTGAGGTGATGGAAGGAGGTGAGGCATGCCTATGTCTTTAAGTGTGTGTCAACTTGACATTGGTATGAGTTTGACTACAATTCTCTTTTGTACTTAAAAAAAATGGTTAGCATCCTGAAAATAATTTTAACATCTAGTCATGCTTCATGCTTTGTGCATTATAACCTAACAGGTCAGACAAGTCGAGAGAAAGATGCTTGGAAACTTGTGCTCTATTTGCTACAGTTGACCATTGGAGAGGTGAGGGGGATGACAAAAACAATACAGAAAGTTGGAGCCTGGGAGTCTTGGTACCGTTTCTACATGATAAGGTACTCAAGGGAAAGAGCACATGCAATAGTGTAAGCCAGAACCCAAAATTTAGAAATTCTAATAGGTGTCTGATGGGAACTTAAATAGGTGTCGAATGGATCGTATCACCTCAGAGGGCTGAACCCTAAGAAACTAATTACAGCTCCCTAGAGCATCTCCAGGCATACCCGGGGATTGTTACACCTATCCAATATCAGGAAGTCACTGAGCAGAAGCAAATCTGAGGCATCCGTCAGTGACCTTTTCAAAACCTACAATTCAGTGATCACTGATATTCAAAATTATGAGTCATCAGTATTGCAGTATTCCTGCAGTGCTTTCTGAATCATCAGACAGATTAAAATTCAGCATAATTTCTGTATTAAGTACATTTCTCTGTGAGAATTGAATTTGTATTTGTGGGTTGGACACCCAAGTCTAAAAGTGATTCCTTCAACTGGTGTAGAGATAAAGAACAATTTTTCCTTTCCCCATCGTGTCAGCAACCGGAGTAAATTCCGCTGCTTTCCATGCATAGCAAATAAGCTACACCCGATAATGCTCGGACTAGAAAGAGAGCTGAGGAGAAGGTTCATCAGTGTAGCACCCGCAAGGCACAGAGCAGGTTTTCTATGATCCAGGCAGATGGGAAGAGGAGGAGCCCTGGAGCCCTCAGTGGCTTTTTCAGGCTTTTAATGATCTTCCTACACCATTTGTAGAGAAGGAACCAGGTGCTGGGCAGGAAGGAGGCCTGTGGCCAGGAGGCTGGCAGGCCTCTCAGCCTCCAGTGAATCTTTGCTGTTTCTGGGCTTTCTGGCATTTTCTTGTGGTTTCTTCACTGGTCTCTACTGCGCTCTGCTGCATGGTCTGCAGCTCTTACATGCCCAGTCTCCAGACTCAGTTGCGCCCACTCGCGCACGCCCACACCCTACTCTGAGTGCCGCCATCAGGCACTCGAGTGAGCCCACAGGTGCCGACCATAGATGCTGATGGTGGGAGGGCAGGAAAAAACCTGGTCACTTCCATTTACTCTACGATCAGTTCTGGAGAAGAGTGGCTTACAGGATGAGGGAGTGTCATGATGAAGGTGGCAGCACAGTCCCTGCGGGCTGAAAGGACCGGGCATGGCAGGGGTGAGTCACTGAATACTGCTGGCATTGAGGGGGAAGGAAAGTGCTAATTTTGGATGGTTTGTATCAGATTAGCAGGAGTGTCTGACTTAAGAGAACAGGGTAATTACTGGGTTTTACTAAATGGAAAGTGAGGCTTGGATTTAGATGTCACTTTTAAGTTTTCTCCTGACAAAGCAGGGTTGGAGGGGATAGGCAAAGTTGAGATTTCAGGATGGTGGGAAGCAAGAATAAATTTTGCAAGGGGTTTGGTGATAAAAATAGAGAACATTTATGGGCATGATGGGCATATTAGGGGGAGGGCAGAGGAGTAGGAAAGATAATGGAATCATAACTATTCTTAAAATGGGGGGAGAGTGGAAAGGACTTTATCTGAGTATTTTATTCGCAGCATTAGAGGGATAAAGCATTGAGGTACTGCAGTAGGATGCCTATGTTGTTGCCAATCACCTTGATATTATTTACACAGCCTGTTTTTAAGAGCCCCTTCAGGTACCCGTGAAATCTATTATTCTTTTGATTTGATTGGTACCTAGCATTGAAGGCCCTGTTAAGATTTTCAATAGGAGAAAAATCACTTACATCTACTCTTTCAACTTCTCTTCCCATGGATTCAAATAACGGTCATGAAATCAGAGAGAGGAAATGCTGGCTCGGCAAATTCCCTCTAATTTTTCTTTTTCTTTTTTTAAAGATTTATTTATTTATGCATACAAGCTGGGGTACAGACCAGAGGCGTGGGGCAGCGAGAGGGGGGAGCAGACACAGAGTGGGGAGCAGAACAGGCAGATCGATGGAAACACACTGCTGAGAGGAGCTGCGGGCGAGGCAGGAGAGGTCTGCCGTGCTGTTTGGGAATCTCCACAGCCGGGCGTCAAGCTCGTGTCGCCGCTGCCGACAGCTCCACAGCACAGTGCCTAACCCCTGTGCCACCGGGGAGGCCCATCCCTCTAATTTTTCTTTGGATAAGATCCCCTAAAGGAGAAATAATACCTGTAATATGGCATGTGTACATTCATTCATATTCATTCAGCGCAATTGTCTATATAATCATTGTAGCAACAGGAAGTGCTCAGGGCAGGTTTTCTATGAAGCTGGGCAGATGGGTCAAGGAGGAGACCTGGAGCCCTCGGTGGCTTTTTAGGTATTTAATGATCTTCTGTAGTGAGGCAACCAGGTACAGGACAGGCAAGGGGGGCGGGGGGCCAGGAGACTGGCAGGTCTCTCAGCCCCCCGTAAATTCTTACTCTTTCTGGGCTCTCTGGCATCATCTCATGGTCTCTCTGCTGTATCCCAAACGGTCCTCTGCTGCTTCTCTCTGTTCTCTTCTGCAGCTGCTGCTTCTGCTGCTGCTCTCTGTGATGCCACCCTTATAGCCTCAGTCTCTGGGCTCAGGTGTGCCCACACATGCATGCACGCCCCCTGCTTCAGGTGCCGCCATCAGGCATGTGTGTAGGCCCATAGGGGTCTATCATTGATGGGAGGGCAGAAAATCCTGATCAATTTTTCATTTACCATAAATATCTATTGGGCCAAGACCTATTCTGGGGCTGGGTAAGCAACAATGATAACAGGTGAGTCAAATCTCCTGGCCTCATGAGAATAACACTCTCGGCAGAGTTTATGGTCATCTGATTGCCTCCAGTACCTTGTATTGTTCAATTTAAAACCAGAAGAGACATCTGGTCTTCCTTGTGTTATTTTTGAGGAATGTTGTACCACCCACATATATGGGTATTCCCATGTAGGGTAAATAGAGGTTATCAGGTTTTTCCGCCCTCCCACCATTAGCATTAATGATTGACCCCTGTGGTCCCACATGCTTGCCTGATGGTGGCATCTGTGTGGGTGTGTGTGAGGGGGTGCACCTGGGCCTGGAGGCTGAGGCTATAAGAGCAGAGTCAGCAGAGCGAGCAGAGACCAGAGCGTGGCGGCAGAGGACCTTGGGGTGGGGTGTAACCAAGAGACCACAAGAGAACGCCAGAGAGAGCAAAGATTCACTGGAGGCCAGGAGGCCTGCCAGCTCCCGCCCCCAGGCCCCCCTGCCTGCCCTGGTTGCCTCTCTCCAAATGCTATAGAAAAACACTAAAGCCTGGAAAATGCCCCCGAGGGCTCCAGTACTGCTCCTTGACCCGTCTGCCTGAGTCACAGAGAAACTGCTCTGTGTCTTGCGGGCGATACACCCGGTCTTGTGCCAGCATGCACAGGGCAGAGCTCACTATCAATTTGGGCAGATGGATAAAGAGAGTCCGGGAGCCCTCAGTGGATTTTAAAGGCTTTAATGCTTTCTCAGGGAACCAGGTACTCAGGCACACCAGGCAAGGAGGCAGGCAGGAAACTGAGTCTCCCAGCCCGCCACAAATCTTTACATGCTTTCTCTGGGCTCTCTCTGGTGCTCTCTCACATCGTCTCACCTCTTCTGGAGTCACAACACCTGTCCTCTCTTTTTAACCCAGCCTCTATGCTCAGGTGTGCATACTTACACATGCGTGCACCCGTACTCCAGGTGTGCACAATCAGGCACGTGTGTCCCATGCCCACGCTCCCAGGCAAGTTCTACATTAACAAGTCGAGGCCACAGGTGATAGCCACAGAGGTTAGTGGTGTAAAAAGCCTGATTGATTCATTTATCTTACCTCCCGATTTTCAAAAGCTTGAGTTATGCCATTTTGCTTTTATTTAAGACCACCTTAAGACCTGATTTTGATAATTGAAATCTTTGCTTTTAGGACAAAAGGCAAAGAAATGCAAATAACATTCAGTGTTTGTTTTACAGCAGCTGTTATAGAGGCAACACACACTCCAAGCAGCAGTACCCACTGCCAAGTTCCTTCCCTGGGAACTGCCTCATATAGACTGCTTATCATAGAAATCCTATTTTTATGATATGTTAGTGCTTTAGATTTTACGTGTTATTTGATATGATTTGGTAGATTACTTTTTTTGAGTATGGCAATGCTTAAAGATTGTACTATATAAGTTCATGATAATTCCTTAAAGATATGTTAGGAATACTCTACCTTCAGATAGCAAAGGAAACCTTTATTTCAGGTATTTTTCCCCAAGATGTTACTGCTACTGTTTCCTAAACAGCAATTAGGAGATTTGATCTTTCTTTTGCTTTGCCCCCTTACCACCTCCAGTTTTAGACTTCGCCAAGATAACCTGCTTTCATTCCTTCCTGCTTAACTGGGGTTGAAACCCCAGTATGCTCTGCTCTACTGCTGAAAACAGCAGTAGAGTAAGATAACAACATAATTCCATTTAATGTTGTTTAACGTTGATGAGAAAAAAGGTAATTTGGCCTACTGTGTCTTTTTTTAATTCAGTTTCTTAATCAAGAAACTGAAGCTTTGTCAAAGTGGGATAAAGAAAAGGCATTTATTTGTTGCTTTAGGACTGCAACCCAAGGAATAGACCCAAAAAGTGCATGAGTTGTGTGTGCATGTGCGGGGCATGGGAGGGCTTATGTAAGTAGAGAAAGGCAGGCTAGTTCACTCTCAGGTCCGCTATGCAAATTAGGGTTTCTAGTCAGTCCAGTTCTGCTAGGTGAAGGGTTAGCCAAACTTTGTTGGGTGGAGTTTCAATTCTGCCACCTGCCAGTGGCAGCAGTCTGGGTTTCAGTTTTTTTCTGGGAAGTGGATAAGTCTGGGCATGCCTGAGCAGGGGGGTTGAGGGGTGGGTTGGATGTGCCTGGGGCCTGTCCCTAAACAGCCTTTTGACTCTATTTTGATGGAGCTCCTTGTGAACATGGATCTCCCTGTTGCCATGCTGGAATCAGGTGAGATGGGTGTGTGTGCACGTGCACACATGCCTGAGTACCATTCTGTATCTTGGAAGGAGAGATTGTGATTAGCCATGAGCATAAACACAGTGCAGCACTCCTTCCTGAATACAAATGCAAGAGCAGCTGTCAAGCTTTACTCTTCCTTAAAGCATCATGGCCTTTGGGGAGCAAAAGTTCCCAGACATCTTCCCCTGCCGATGAACCAGCTGTGCATCCAAAAGTCTTTACTGATAAACATCTGCCTTCCAAAGAGAAACCATTTATTTTACAAACCACTCTTGATAGATGCAACTTTCCTTCCTGCTATTGCTCTAAATCAAGGTCCCCTTTGTCCTGTCCTATTTTGCTTTTCTTAAAATTTGTTTTTTGAGACTTGGTACACCTAGGTGTCAGTAATTTTATAGTGTCATGAAGTTTAAAAAGTCTCCATCTCACTTTAAAACATCCTTTTTGTTCAGTCATGAAAGAATATTTATAATGAGTAAAATCTATAGAAAAATTCAGGTTTATCACATTAAACTACTCAATTGCAGCATAAAGATTAAGGGCTTTTGACCACCAAACTCCCTCCTTACCACACCTTAGATTTATATACCTTGCCTCTTTTAAGTTGCATTTCTAAAGGTACATATTTTTGCACCTCTGCTTACAGGATATATGTATCATCTCTCAGACTGCAGGATGTTTATAAGGGCAAGAACTAGCTCTTCAGTTGTCTTTGTAGATTTTGAAACTTAAAAGAGTTTGAATAGAGCAGATGTTTAGGTGTTTCTTAACAAATAGTCTTACCCAAATTGAGGGGGCTCCTGGGGAAGACCTTCATTCTTTTCAAAAGGAAGTTGCAACATCTACTAGTCAGGGGACTTGGAGCAGGTAACATGATATTCCTAAACTGTAGCCTCCCCATAGATGAAATGAGCATGATACCTGCCTTCACCTCAAAGAATAGTGTAAGACCTCAAATGCAGGACACAGTGGGAGACACTTGGCACACCAGTGTGTGGAAAAAAATCATTCATTGATTGATAATGAAGACCCTTGGAAGATGTTTAATTTTTAATTTTCAATGTTTAATTTTTCACTATGCTTTACAAAAAAAAAAAAGAAGAAGAAGAATGCATGTAGGGTAAGCGAAAGCGAAAACGTCATCGGGTTTTTCTGCCCTCCCAGCAAGGATAGACTTCTGCAGGCCTACACGCATACCTGATGGCGGGCACCTGGAGTAAGGTGTGGGCATGCATGAGTGGGCACACCTGAACCAGAGACTGGGCTTATGAGCAACAGCAAAAGGAGAAGAAGAAGTGATGGCGGCAGCAGCAGAGCATGGAGCAGAGGACCATTCAGGGTGTAATAGAGAGACCATGAAAGAGTGCCAGAGGGCCCAGAAAGAGTGAAGATTCACCAGGAGTTAGGGGGCCTGCCAGTGTCCTGCCCCCTCCCTCCCCCACCCCCAGGCTTCCCAACCTGCCCTGTACCTGGTTGCCTCACTACGAAAGATAACTAAAAGCCTAAAAAGCACTGAGGGCTCCAGGACTCCTCCTTTGCCTGTCTGCCCATCTCAAAGGGAACCTGCTCCTGTGCCTTCCTGCCACATCAATGTAACACCACTTCAAATATATCTCGTTTATAGATAATGTGTGTAAATCTAATTATGACTGACAGTCGCACCAGGGAAGTTTAGGGACAGAATACCTTACTGTGGTGAGACCAGAAATTTTCCAGAGGGAGCTGTAAACATTGCAGATGAGCTAACTGGGTACAAATCAAGGTCATGCTGTGAATAAAGAGGGCCACTTGAGTTTTGCCAAGTATCATAAATGTGGCATCACATTTTGTATATTAATCTCTAAACAGGAGTTTTATTTTCATTGATGGGGTTCATTCCTGAGTCAAGTCATAAGTGACTTGAGTTAAAGGTCTGTCCCACTAGATATTTCTTTCTTTCAGGCATGCTGGCTAGAGGTGGTTTTACAAGACCACATAGTAGATAAATTTGAACAGCAAACACAGGAGAGGAAAGGTGCATGGTAAGATTTTAAAGATAATTGGACTCAAAGCACAGGCGAAAGCTAGACAGCTATCATGTTACTTGTCTTTGCTGATGGGTAGATGTTATTTTTAATTCACACTTTTACTGAGGTTGTGACCTTGAAAGGTATTAACTATAGTAAGAACTTCTGCTCCATTTTCCTGCCAGAGGTCTAAGGCTTTATCTGTCATTACCTGTTTATTAAAATGATAGCTCTTTGGCTGTCGAGTCAAGCAAAATTCATCACAGCAATCTGAAATCCTGCATCCTGGTTTTGCTTCTGACTTTGCCCTGAGGATCTCTTTTGCTATCATGTATGTTTAGTGATACATTTAAAGAGATGTTTGTTATATTTGTCCATCATATTTTGTCCATCTATTTCCAGGTAAGAGGGTTCTCATATTGCCAGAAATGGAAGTCAGTTTTCTAAATCCTATGAGCCTGTGATTGTTAACCACCTTTCTCCCACTGAGCTAATTTGGGTGTTTATTTTATTTCACCTTCATGAACTGGATGTTTTGAGTCCATGTTGTGTTAGAATTATTCTGACTCAGTTCACTTAAAGGATCCTACTAAAAAACCACATAAGAACTAAGAAATGGAAAGCTAAGGGTTCTTCTAACTTTGATCCCTAAGTACATGGCGGAACCTAGGATGGAAGGGTCCAGTTACTTTTCCACAAACATTTCAGCCTGTGCCACCATTTAGACCATCGGGGATCACTTGTATTGCTGTGCCTGGCAAGTCTGTCTGCTGTTTCATGAGGGAACAAATTCAGATAAGATCATTGTTAACAAAGTCAAGTCAGTGATAGACTGAGGAGATTCCACTTCTGTCTATGCAGAACATGGACATACCCTTGGGACTGATTATGCTGGGTATTTATTTTGTTTATTTATTTTATTTCATCTTCGTGAATTGGATGTTTGTCAGGAAGACAAACATTTCTGTTATGCAAGGCACTCGGTCCATGTTATATTATTATGGCAGCCCTGACAATCTAATATGCCTAATTTCAGCATTCATCAAAACATGACAAATCTTTCTTCATCTACATCCCCATTGACTCCATATTATTTTGTAGCAAACCCCAGGCATTGTATTATTTTACGTATAGATGTTTTAGTATGGATCTCTAAAAGGACTCCACTATTTTTTCATAATAACATGACTACAATATCATTATGCCACCTAAAATTTAACCAAAATATCCAAATGTTTCCACTTGTCTTCAGTTATTTATTTTCTTCTTTTTTTATTTTTGCTTAGAAGAATTGGGGTGTAGGCCACAGGTGTGGGGGGGTGAGAGGTTTCACCAGAGAGCGTGAGGAGCAGAACAAGTGGATTTACTGAAATACACTGCTAAGGGGAGCAGCAGGCAGCACAGGAGAGGTCTGCTGTGCCATATGTGGGTTAGCTACCACGCTGGGAATTGAACTCAAGGTGTAACAGTGATTGTGTTGAGACTTGACTCCTAAGCCTCCAGGGAGGCCCTTGTTATTTATTTTCTTGTGGTTTATTTGTTGAATTGGAATGCATATAGGGCCCAAATATTGCAGTTGATCGATGTCTCTTAAATCCCTTTAAATCTACAGAGTTCCCCCTCCATCTTTTGCTTTAACTGCAATTTCTTTTGAAGAAAAATAGTGGTTGCCCTGTAGGTTTTCTTTAGTCTGCATTTTGTTAACTGTGGCCTTATGGTGTTCTATGACATGTTCTTCTGTCCATAAGTTTCATGTAAATTGACAGCTTCGTTTGTTTGGTTGTTGTTTTAGTTTTGCACAGCTACTGCATAGGTGGGTTAGGGCATGTCCATCAGGAGGGATATAATATCTTATATTGCTCCTTTTGTGATGTTACTAGCCACTGATGATCCATACCTTTAGGAACTGTCACTCCACTTAGGAGCTTCAGAACTTCTGTAACCTGAGAAACTTGCTCTCTTTGATTATTGGTTTACTCTGAAGTGACCATAACAGCAAAAATACATTCTTTTTTTTTTAATATATTTTTATTGTTATGTTTTTTACATTTTGTATTCCCCTTGGATAACCTACCACCAACTCACCTGTGAATCATCTCCGTGGCCCCTTGTGTCCTTTTCTACTCCATTTTGTGCCCTTATCCTCCCCCCTCCCACTCCCCCCACCCACTGAGTGTCTCTCTCCTATTTGGTTTCCTTATAGTCCTGTTATAAGTGAAAGCATTCAATATTTTTCTCTTTCTTTCTAGCTTACCTCACTGAATATGATCCCCTCTAATTCCATCCATGTCGCTGCAAATTGCATGTGTTTATCTTCTTTGAATGCTGAATAGTATTCCATTGTGTATATGTACCACATCTTCTTGATCCAGTCATCTATTTTTGGACATCTGGGTTGCTTCCATACCTTTGCTATTGTGAACAGTGCCGCAATGAACACATGGGTGAATGTATCCTTTTGGATTAGTGTTTTTGTGTTCTTTGGGTAGATTCCCAAAAGTGGTATTGCTGGATCTTATGAAAGCTCCATGTTTAGCAGTTTGAGGAATCGCCATACAGCTTTCCATAGTGGTTGGACCAGTTCACATTCCCACCAGCAGTGTAGAAGAGTTTCTTTTTCTCCACATCCTTTCCAGCATTTGTTGTTGCCTGTATTTTTAATGTGTGCCATCTCACAGGCGTGAGGTGGTATCTCATAGTGGTTTTGATTTGCATTTCCTTGATTATAAGTGATGTCGAACATTTTTTCATATACCTGTTGGCCATTTGCTTTTCTTCTTTGGAGAAGTGTCTTTTGAGCTCTTCTGTCCATTTTTTGACTGAGTTTTTGTTGAGTTGTGTGAGTTCCTTGTAAATTTTTGTTATCAGTCCTTTATTGGATGTATTGTGTGCAAAGATCTTTTCCCAGTTGGTAGGGTGTCTGTTAGTTTTGGTTAATGTCTCTTTTGCTGTACAGAAGCTTTTTATTTTGATGTAATTCCATCTGTTTATCTTGTCTTTCACTTCCTTTGCTTTGGGGGATGTGTTTTTCAAGATTTTGCTGAGATGTATGTTGTGTAGAGTTTTGCCTATATTTTCTTCTATAAATTTTATGGTTTCAGGTTTTACGTTCAGGTCTTTTATCCATTTTGAGTTGACTTTTGTGCAGGGTGTGAGGTAGTAGTCTAGCTTCATTTTTTTTGCATATGGCTGTCCAGTTTTCCCTGCACCATTTACTGAATAGACTGTCTTTTTCCACTGCATTTTCTTTGCTCCTTTGTCAAAGATTAGTTGTTCATAGATATGCGGTTTTAATTCTGGGTATTCTGTTCGGTTCCATTGGTCTTTGTGTCTGTTTTTGTTCCAGTACCATGCTGTTTTAACTATTATGGCTTTGTAGTATAGTTTGAAATCAGGGAGTGAAATTCCTCCATTTTCTTTCTTTTTAGTTAGGAGGGCTTTAGCTATGCGAGGTTTTTTTGTGGTTCCATATGAATTTCATCAGTAGTCGATCTATTTCTTTGCAGAATGTCATTGAGATTTATTGGGATAGCATTGAATCTGTAAATTGCTTTTGGTAGGATTGCCATTTTGATAATGTTAATGCTTCCAATCCATGAACAAGGGATGCCTTTCCATAAAAATACATTCTTGACTCTTCCTTTATTTGCAATATTTTGAAACATCAGCATTGTTTGATAATTTTATGAGCTAACCATAGATATTAACATATTTGATGTGTTATGCTCCATTTCATTTATTGTTTTATTTTGATGCTGTAATTTTCCTACTGTTGTTCAGCGCAGCATTACTCAGGTTAGCTCCTAGGTCTCTGGGACATAAGTATAGCAGTCTTTAATCAAACCATTGCTTTTTGTTATGATTCAGGCTTATCTTTTACCCTGAACATAGAATCAATCATTTCTCTAAAAATCCCTGATCTTCTAATGATAAATATTTAGAAACAACGATCACGTTAGAGGAGGTGCTGATTGCTACTGGGTTGTCCATGGCTCTTGTTTTATTCAGTGCAATGGATAAGGAAACAAGATTTTTAAAAATCTTTTCATTGAAATATAACATATACCAAAAAAATCCATAAATCTTCACAGAACACTAAAATAATTTGTACAGATATATACAGCAGTGTAACTATCATTCAAATCAAGGTGTCGGACTCCCAATGATAACTTGCCGGATAATACATACTTCATTATCTGCCTTTCATTTCTGATCTCACTGCCTCACTTTTCTAACCATGGTTGCCTTGTATCATAATGCCCCAAAATTCCTTGCACTTGGAATCTTGTCTTAGCATTTGCTTTTGGAGAACTCAAATACGGATGTTTCTTTACCATTCTGGTCAACACTTATACTACCTGGCCTTTAAAATTGTAGCTGTTTTGTACATGGTGATAGTCACATTGTGGTTTCAATGTGCATCTGCCTGATGAACATTGAGGCTGAAAATTTTTTTTGTATTTATTTAATAATTTTATTTAAGACCCTATCTTTAACATTTAAAAGTAAAATTATTTTTTGTGGGGTTTTTTGATATAAGTGTTATCAGGATTTTGTATCACTATTATACTTGTTTCAAAAACCCCCAATATATGCACAGAACAAGAGGAATTTTCTGTCAGAAGCAGGCATAGTCCTTGGTGAAGTATGAATTGTGTGGTGTTTCCACTTAAAACCTCTTACCTACATTTCTGTTTCTATAGTACAAAAGCACATCCCAGAAAAGTGATTTTTCTTCTTTTGTAGAAAATTCTTTTTTTTTTAAAGATTTATTTATTTATGCATACAAGCTGGGGTACAGACCAGAGGCGTGGGGTAGCGAGAGGGTTCACCAGAGACAGAGTGGGGAGCAGAACAGGCAGATTGATGGAAATACACTGCTGAGGGGAGCAGCGGGCGAGGCAGGAGAGGTCTGCTGTGCCATGTGGGATTCTCCCGGGCTGGGCGTCAAACTTGCATCTCTGCTCCGGACAGCTCCACAGCTCAGCGCTTAACCGCTGTGCCATCAGGGAGGCCCTGTAGAAAATTCTTTATCTGACAGAAAATGGTAACTCATCAAACCTGTAGTAGAAGGCAACTTTCCAACTTTCTGTCAATATGATCAACATTAAACATCTATCACATGAAGGATCGGAGCGATAACCTTAAAAAAATCCTGCAAGGCAACTAGCTATTGATTCTACATTCATCCTGATGGATGAAGGGACAAAGGTAACAAGTGATTACACAAAGCACAAACCTGGCTGCTCGCCTTCTTGGCTGGTTAGGCAGAACTTCTGACTGGAAAATACTAGCTTTGGTTTTACCAAAAATATGATTCCTTCATTACAATTTATCAGAATTTGATCTTATCTGGCAGTCTGATTTTCCTCAGAATTTTCAGAAGAACTCAGTGAACCATTTATAATAAAATATTATTACTTTTAGGCTGGCTATTTATATGTTTGGCACTATTTGAGGGATAAAGTTTGTGATGTATACCCAAAAGGGAAAAAAGAGACTATTTTAATAGTCAGAAGGAGGCTATTGGGTTTAATTTTAGTGTGGAGATGAAATTCTTTTCAGGGACTTTAGAAGCCTTCATTCACATAAAAATAATGTGTTAAATAAGGTTAATTGTGTCACCTCACAAGATCTCTCATTAGCCATACCACCTTAGTGGGTAAGAATGATTGTAGGTGCTGCCAAGGACTCCTGGATTCAGTCAGCTGGCATAAGGCAGAGCAGAAAGTGAGAGATCTTTCTGGCAACATTCTATTCCCACCTCACCTTTATAACTGTTCAGTGCCCTTAGATTTTCTGCCTTCCTGCGTCTGAAAGTTTTCTCCGACCAGGTACGTTAAGAAGGATCAAGTAAATGAACTGTGCTTTATCGTGATACTTTTTTAACTTCCTTAGTTATAACAATTTAATTAGGTTTCTTTTCTACTAGACTATAATTTCTAGTGAATAATTTTTATTGAACAAATTAACATATGATTGATGACAGTTAAAAATGACTGATATACGGATACTATACTAAAGGAATTCAAATTTATTAAACTTGTAAGCTCCGGGTCGACAAAGAAAAGGTCTTATTTAAGTTGTCTCCTGGAGGGTGACCCAATGTCTGGCATAAAGTGGTTGTTTCGTGGGTATTTGAAAGATGGGGACAGTTTTTTTTAACCTCAAGCAAGCGTTAGTGGGAGAATTCTGACCTTAGAAGGCAGCAGACTTTCTAGTGGCCCCTTGAAGTCATGTGTCTCTCACTGTGACCCTCTCAAAAGGGAAACTGCTTGTGTGAACTATTTTGCTCAGACCCAACAGAACCACAGCAAACAACTGCCTGACAGTATCGAGTCAGCTTTCACTGGGCATGTCCACAGAGAGTCAGGACGCATGAGAGTCACTGGACCAGCGCCCCTTCACTGAGAGGACGATCCTCAGGTTTCATGGCTCTTGCGCCTATTTATTTCATCAGAGTGACAACAGTGAACTTGTCATTATCATCTAAAAGGGTTCAGCATTACCAAAGAAACAACAAGAACATTTTCCAACCCAGAGCATTGAAATGCGTGTCACAGTGGCCTGGGATGCTCACACACATAAATCAGTTCCCTTCTTAATTAGTCAGTGTCTGCTGAACATCTTGAAAATGGAAAGAGCCATATAACGAGTTATGTAACAAACCTCCAGCAGCAGCCCACCTCCTGAAAATCCTTCTAGTAACTTTGCTCTGATGATCCACCTTTCCTGTCTTAGAAATTGTGAACAAACAGATTAAGGTAAAGAATGAACACGAAAACATTTCAAAACCTTTTCTCCTGCTGGAGGATGTAATTTGGCTGAGTGTTGTATATTTACTTGAGTTGATTGAAAGAGGGATAAAGAAACTCATCTGGCACCATGCAAATCAGCCAGCAAAGTGTTGAGAGGGTGTGATATTTTTACAAAAACAGTCCAGCTGGTTTACACTGTGAGTTTAGAAAAAAAAAATTATTTCATCTTCATCCCTAAGTTAAAGGTTTGTTTTGAAATGGAAGGAAGCTTCATGAGTCACTCTTGCTCCTGTCTAATGTTGACATGAGATGGTGTAATAGAGTTCTCGACGGGTAATAAAGGTAAATCCAAGGGGAAGAGTTTAGTATTCTTACTCAACTTTGCTAACGTCATGCATTGACACAGTGGGACAAGGTCTTAAAGTCTTGTTAAGGAAGGATATTTGAGCTGGATACAACTTAGAAACAAAGGCGGAAGATTTGGGGGAGGGGGGTGTGTGCACAGAGAATAGCAGTGCTGACTTCAGTAGGAATTTTCAAACTAACATCTTAATTTCATCAGAGAGGAAATTTGCTTAAGTGACTGTGAAGACACCATCGAAGGCGCCACTGGGGTGGGGCTGGGGAGCAGGTGTGTACCTGGCTATTATTCCTGCAACAGAGAGGGCTACATGAGGGCACGAGTAAGAGCGTGAAGACAAACATAAACTAATGAAGAGAAGTGATGAAGGAAGAGAAATGTGTGGGAAATGGGGAGAAGACAAGAGGGTAAAAGAGTGGATATAATTATCTTCGCTCATTGCCACTGGCCTCTGACAGCTCTCATGTCATCCCTGGACAAAGAAATGTACCTCTGTGCTCAGGGTTCAGTCCTTTCTCTCACCCCCACATTCAGTTCATCAATAAATATAGTGGCCTTGGGGCCTCCCTGGTGGCAGAAGGGGTTGAGTCTCAGCACTGTGAAGCTGTCACAGCCACTGTGGCATGAGCTCACTCCCCAGACAGGGAGCTATGGCATGTGGGGCAGCGGACCTCTCCTGTCTTGTCAGCTGCTCCTTTCAGCAACTGCCTGTGTGTCACTATTCCCTCTTTCATCCACACAGTGTCTAGCATCTGTGGAGACAGATTCAATGTGCCTAGAAAGAGAAGTAACTCATTTTACATGCTCCTTCTGTGTGCCAGCCAGTGAGAGCAACTCTTTTGATTGTGTTAGTAAATGGTAACTACAAGGGTTATGACCATGTCAACTGGCTACCAGGTTAATATGAAATGAGACTGAGTGATGGGCATACAGTTCTTGGTTGTCCTTAGAGGAAAATGACTCTATTAAGAACAGTGGGCCCATGATGGAAGGTTGGATCAAAAGATGTGGTATATCCACACTATGGAATGCTATACAGCCATAAAGAAAGACAAAATGTCTCCATTTACAGTGAAATGGAAGGAATTTGTAGGATTTATGTGCAGTAGAATTCAGAATAACAAAGGCAAATATTGGAATATTGGACGTTTCACAGCATCATTTGACAAAGTTAAATACTTATTAGAAACCAACAGTCATAATAAAGTAAATAAATAAAGAGAGTCTTCTGAGGTTCAAAGGGAGGGGGATATAGAGGATAGTGGTGCGGAAAAGACTTAAAAAAAAAAGGAACTGATTCTTTAAGACAGCGACTCATGTACCAGTGAGAAACTCTGGTTTCATATCTACAGAACTGTTTTGTTTATTTCAGTGAAATAGTAAATTCACTTCCTCATCTAAAAAGGCCTGGGGCTGGTGGACTTTCTTCTGGGCGGGGATTTCCTCCTAAATAGAACAGGTACCAGTCCTGTAGAATGGGTCCAAGCTGAGCAGGGCAACCTTCCGCACCCAGTACCTTCTCAGCTCAGAATTAACTAGCGCTTCACAGTTCCTCCCACCTTAATTTCTGCTCTGACAGTCTTTCACTTACATTTGAACCGCTCTCTTGAGCCTCTGATGTGACTGGCAGACGAGGACCTGTCTTTGTTTATGGGGGTGTGGTGGCAGGTTCATGGAGTTGATGTTAACTTTAATTAGCTTTTCACCATTCCCTGAAGTTAGTGACACCACAAAGTTTTGAGAATCTTTGAAATCTACCCAATCCGATCTAGAAACCGCACGGGGAGCCATCCCTGGGGGTTTCTGAAACTGCTTATTGACCTCTCCTGATGGGGATTTGTCCCACTTCTACTTTCCTCTGTGAGGCCCAAATTTCCTCTATGGTGCCCATTTTGTATACATGCTATTGAATTTAAGCTCATCATCAACTTGGTAGTGTGGGGGGAAAATTGTTTAAAGTGTAATCTGGTCTGACCGTTTGGTTGGGTCCTGCTCCCCTTCACTAAAATTGCTCAGTGTCCTAAACATGATTTCCTCCCCCTTCCAACTCTAAGGTGGTATATAGAGTGAGGCAAATTTTGGGCCTGGGTCACTATTTCAACTTGTAACGGTCGTATTCTATCATAGAGCAACTCAGATTCTAGTTATCCCTACCACATAGCTGTTTTTGGCACATGGGTTACCTTTTCTGCATTATATGGGTGATTCTGTGACCCGAAGAACCCAGGTTTGATGGTTAATATGCAAGCAGATGGAAAGAAAAAGGTTTAATCCTCTATTAAAGCTAGAGCCTGGTTGCAAAACTATCGCCTTAGTACTTGATCCTATTATGTCAAAAGCTGAATATTTAGTCTTTCTCTTTGCCCTTTTCCTGGGACATTTTTATTTTTATTTTTTTTATTTATTTATTTTATGTTTTTTTTTATTGTTATTTATGTGTTTTACATTTTGTATTCCCCTTGGGCAGCCCACCACCAATTCACCCGTGATCCATCTCCATGGTCCCCTGTATTCTCCTCTCTTCCATTTTGTGCTCTTATCCTCCCCTTCCCCCCCCCCCCCCATCGCTGAGTGTCTCTCTCCCACCCGGCCTCTTCCTGGGACATTTTTAATCCTTCCCCAAACCTCCCTTTCTCCCAACTTGAGCCCACCTCCCACCCTCCAGGACAATGGATGTTCTGGACTAAATAGGAAGAAGTTCATGCAATTAAAAAGGTACAAAGTCAAATATTACTAAGTTTTAAAATATTACCCCATTGATGGGTGAAAGCAGTAACTTTTAGAACAAAGAAAAACCTTGGTGTCCCATGTCAAGCTGATTTTTGTTGTTGTTTTTTTTTTTAAAGATTTTATTTATTTATACATACAAGCTGGGGTACAGGCCAGAGGCATGGGGCGGTGAGAGGGCTCACCAGAGACAGAGTGGGGAGCAGAACAGGCAAATCAGGAGTACACTGCTGAGGGGAGCAGCGGGCGAGGCAGGAGAGGTCTGCCGCACCATGTGGGATTCTCCCTGGCTGCGCGTCAAACTCCCATCGTGTGCTGCCCACAGCTCCACAGCACAGCGCTCAACCGCTGCGCCACCAGGGAGGCCCCTCAAGCTGATTTTTAATCAAGTATTGATTGAGACCCAGAGAGCTTATCTTGGTTACAGTAATTTTAATTGAAGAGAGTCTGATGTTCAGACTGAAGATGGTTAAGAAATCAGAAAAAAAAATTATAATTCAAGGAAGGAATTGAGTCAGGAATCTAAAGGAACATGTGAGTTTAAAGCAAAATGTTACAAGAAAATATAGACTGACGATGAGATAGCTAGAAGTCTTTACCCACCGTTTTCTTCTTTGTCTCCCCCTTCTTTCTTTTCCCTTTAATTTTCCTCTGCAAATCCTGTCTGGGGGTCCCTAGAAATGAAGATGAAAAGACTAATATTTAGATTAAGTACCAATCAGTTAAAAGAACTTCTACTCATTGATGCAGAGAGCTTACTAAAATCTGGGTTGCTTTTTATTTTACAAATAATAGGGTATGATCCAAAGAAAACATCTACTCATATTCCTACTACTTTAATACAATTAATTTCATTTTCCTACTACACATTCGTGGCATGCCATACATATAGATATTTCTGTGAAATCGTTAAGCTTGGGCCACATGCTAAATATATCTTCTGGTTCCTTCACCTAATATTACATCATGAATATTTCCTATATGATATCACCACTGACATCAACATTTTTAACATTTGCACAAAAATGTCACAAAACACTGATTTCTCTTAATTGACTTAACTGTTTTTCTTTGTGGCACAGTTTGGTAGTCTCCAGTCCTGCTTTACAACAAGAAAAATAGTCATTGGCCTATTGTTTCTTCTTGTTGTTGAATTGGTCACTCAGGGCACAATCCTTGCAGTGCCATTCCGGGGTTAATGCTTATATTGGTGGCTTTGGACAGGCACATATATCACTTATTTAATTGGAAAATGAATTCTGAGTTGCCAAACTGTCACACAAATAAAATTGTGTCACCTGTCTGATTTTAAAATTTAGAATTGTGTGTTACATTCATACTACATAAATTTATATTTCTGAGTACAGAAAAACCAAGTATATCAGTATGCTTAGGAAGAGTGTATTCTTGATTTGGGGGAGATGTAATATTTTGCTTGGAGACAGGATTTTTATTCTCCTTCTGTCCCCTTTTAGTCCCTGGGACATTTGCCGCCTGCCTGAGAACACTAATAAAGGCCTCTATCTGGATTCTGGCTGCATGAGGTGGAGCTGGGGAGGAGAGGTGGTGTCTGTAGTGTACTAATGTCTTTTTCCAGAATATTCCTGTAGGTGGAAGGAGTAGGAAGTGTTGTCAAGGCCTGAGAAACAGGACCCAGCTGCTTCTCAGAGCTCTGTAAAGAGAGGGGAGGCTTCCCTGTGGGCTGCTGTCTTTCCTCTTTCAGGTGAAGCCACCATTTCAGTATCTTTAATGGATTTCTCCAGAGGAGCCGAGATTTGATGTTTTCTCTGGTGTCCACTGCCAACTCGCATATACTCTCAACAGCTGGCAGCACTGCCAGCAAATGTATCCAGAGATGGATTTCAAAGAGAAGGAAGCTAGAAATGATCCTCCCTCCCTCCCTCCCTCCCTTCTTTCACTCCTCTTTTCCTTCCTTTCTTCTCTTTCTTTTCCTAAGCATTAAAAAAGATTCAGAACATTTCCTTTAAGTGAAGAACCAGCACTTCAGAACAAAACATCTACCTTGACAAGAAGCAAGGAGATAGTTCGAGCCTCCAGACCCCTCCCAAAAGCTGCTGCTGGCAGATTCCCCCCTCCCCGTAAGCTGTTACCCAAGATTAACTTAACCTGAAGTCAGCATGGGAGCCGGTGGTGATGAAGGCAGGTGCTGGGACTCACAGCAGGACCCCTGCTTTCTAATGAACCATGGAAGGAAAAAACTATCATTCATCTTGAAGTGATAAGTGATGCTGCTGCACTTGGCCCTGTCCAAGACACGATGATGTCTTACTCCAGAAGTGCCTCCAGATCCTATGGGGGTGGCTATAGCACCCCTGTAGCCCACAAATCACGTTGAAACAGACAAGAGAGTACACATAGACAGCACATAATAAAAATGAGACAGAGTGGATCTCAACTCCAAAATGAGTTTCTGAGACATGCTGCCATGTGGATAAACCTCCAAAACCACATGCTAAGAGAAAAGAGTCAGACACCAAAGACCATGTGTTAGATGATACCAGTATATGAAGTTTCTAAACATATAGAGCTAGAAAGCGTATTGGTTACTTCAGGCTGGTATAAGACGATTGAATACAAATGGTTATGACAAAACTGGATGGAGATGATGTCACCCAACTCATTCTATTTGTTAAAATTAATACTAGTGCACACTTACAATGGATGTATTTTTACAAAATGTAAATTGTACTTTAATAAAGTAATTACAGATAAAAACAAATAACACAGAAAAATAAAATTCTCAAAAAAAAATTAGGGAGGGTGTCACCTCCCTAAAGTTGCTGATTATGAAATAAGAATATGAGCTTTGAAAAAAGACTACTTGGCTATCTTGAAAACAGAACATATAATTTGCAAAAGAAACAAACTCGTATTGTCAATGTTGGAAGTAAGAATATGAGGGAGGAACATTAAAAAGTTGAGTGAAGAGATGTTAACTATAATTCTATATCTGGCCAAATAATCATTTAAGTGTGAGATTGAAATCAAGATATTTAAAGTCAGATGTGTTTTTTTTAAAGGGTATCATCCATAGATTCTGCCTAAAACATTACTAGAGGTTGTATTCCAATTAAAAGATATGAGAATCCAGCAGCAAGAAATGTCATGCAAGGCATAATAGTGAGGAAACATTAGTAAAATCTATTCTTGTTATAAAAATAATAGAAATATGGACCTAAATTTGCAGGTAGTATCCTTGTAGTATATAGAGATAGAGGGAGTGGGGGTTGGAAAATTTGTATAGCTGAGAGACATAAAAAAATGTCTGAAGGATCCTACTTTATGCTAGCGGAAACTGCATATGCTAAGGGAATGCTGCTGGACCACAGGAAATTACCATTTCTGTATATTAAAAATGGTCAAGTGTTGGCAACTTCAGATAATTCAGTCAAATTGACACTGATTTACCCTATAAAGTTATCCATGAGAAGAAATCGAAATAGAATGATGATATTTAAATTAATAGAGGGGAAAATGGTATGTATTCCACAGGCAAGCAATCAAGGATGTTTCCATTGTTTTGGGTCCTGGCTGGGACAGGCTTTGGTTTGGGAGGAGGTGGCCCGCCAACCCCCACTCCCACCAAGGAAGGCCAAATGGAGGTAAGGAGAAAAGAAGCCTGGAGGTAACACCGAAGGAGACTTCCGTTTTAAGCCTAAGGGACTCATCTCTTGTGAGTTAGCTGGGGCTCTCCAGGGAAATAGAACCCACAAAAGATATAGAGGATTTAGAGCGGGGAGGGAGACACAGAGGTAGATTAACTTGAAGGAACTGACTCAGGGATTCTGACAGCGGACAAGTCTGAAATTGGCAGGGAAGGCTGGGAAGCTGGAAACCTGGGGAAGAGTTGGTGCCCAAAGCCTTGAGCAGGAAGTAGGATTGCTTCCTCTTCAGGAAAGACTTTTTTCTCTTCAGGTGGTCAATCGATTGCCCCACCTCCATTTTAGAAGGGATCCACTGAACTCAAGCCCCACAATTTAAATGTTAATCTCAACAACAAAAAAAATTCCTCCACAGCGACAACTAGTCTGATGTTTGACCAAACATCTGGGTATCATCACCTAGTCAAGTTGATACAGAAACTTAACCATCACTTTGTGGTTGGTCATTTCATCAGGGGAAGGACAGCCAGAGACTGCCAGGCCCCTCATGCCAGGGCTGCAGCTAGCAGGGAGGTGAGAGTCAGAGCCCCTTGGGAGTCTTTTCATGGGCCACATGGGGAACACCAAGGCGCATGACAGCCTCCCTGAGGAGTCTGGCAACGTGCGAGTCCACGGGATTTGGAGCTAGGCAGGCCTGGCTTTACATCCCACTCCACCATTTATCATATGACCTTAAGTAATCAAACTTTTAGAAGAATCAGTTTCCTGAAAATAAGTTGTGAGGTTGTGGTGAGTGAATGTGGCAGTTGCTGGCATACAACAGGCAACCAACAAGTATTGGCTCCTCCACTTCTCTGTCAGGCAGGGTCAGGAGTGCTCTCAGGGCCCAGCAGTGAGTACATAAAAATTATTTGATCATATCAAAGGCAAGATAATAAATAGAATTGTTAACTCAGGTGATTTAAGTGCCTACTTGGGGGAATGAGTAATATTTATTTGGATGTTTTCTTCCTGTTGATGTCACCTTGTTTTCAGGTAAAATGAATAACTCCAGGAGGCGTCCACCAGACAACAGAGAGGCTGACTGAGGACTCGCAGTTTCATGGGCGAGCGCTGCCTGCTATTGGCAGTGTGACTGGGCGAGGCCATTTCACCTTTCAGGAAAATCTGTAAAGAGAAAGACTATGGCCCTTTACATCCTCTCTAGCTGCAATATTCCTTGATTCTACATACCAGCGTTTGTGTACTAAGATGTCCACAAGATGCGCCTTTTTATAGTTGGCATCAAGCTGCATTTAGGTGTGAGCGATATGTGATGTGACTCAGCTATGGGACTGCACAGTTTACAGCTGGAACATTAATCATTCCTGAGAGAAGATGCCTGATTTTGAATGAATTTTGCCTCTTGGACCTCCTATTTTTCTATCATGGTGCCTCTTCTTCCCCCCACCTACCGTTAGTCTGTATATAGTCGGATTCCAAATTCTATTGACACAAGGTATCTATTCTTCAGAAATTTTGGCTTATTTAGAAATTCGGAGTCCTACAATTTTAAGAACTTGCAGAATTATCTCACCGCCACCTCTACCCCCATGAATCTTTTCAAAATTTATTAAATTTATTAATTTATTTTCGTGTCTCCTTGTTAATTTTTGGACAGTATTTGATTTCTCCCCTGTGAAATCATTTTAATGCTTCTGTTTTGCAATTGGCATCATACATCCAGCATTATCAAGGAGAGGATATTTTCACCTTTGGAGTATACTATGTGTCTAATCTTATTTTGTAAGAGTTTAAAATTAATGGGAATTGATTCGAGCTGTCATTTTTTCTAAGGTAGCCCAGGACTCAACCTTGCCGTTCTGTAGCTTGGAAAGGCTCCATTAGGCAAGTCCTGGTGGGGTCAGGTTGTCTAAGAGAAGGATGTGCCTATGTTTTGAAGGGGCACCTCGTTCTCTGCGTTACTAATTATTGCTGCTTATGTGATGTGCTCCAGAGACACAATCCTCATGCCACAGAATGATAATTTTGGGCAATAAAATCCATGTGTCAGTGGGGTGGAGACTCAAATTGGATCTTCTATTTTCCAAAATCCATTATCCTTAAAACACTAATCCTATTCAGAACAACTTGACTTTCAATCTGTAACCAACTTCTAACTGTGCAGACTTGAGGATATCATTCAACTTCTTTGGACATTATGTGCAAGTGAGAACAATGGACACAGTTGGGTAAACACACTACTTGCACATGACCAGCTGCCCACCTCGTGCCAGGAGCAGCCATCACTCTTCAGCAGTAGCATTGCCAGTGCTCTGGAAAGCCATTATTGATTGGCTGGAGTCAGTACATAAAATGGCATCTAATTGTCATTCTTATATGAAATGATCTCCAAGATCTCCTTCACTGTGTTTGGGACTTCAGAAAGTGAAATAGGTTGCTAGTGGGTCAGAATCTCATCTACCTACAATTAGGTATGTCCTACTAAAAAACAGGGAGCTGGGTAAGATGACCTTAAGTGTTCCCAATAAAGCAATAATCATGGAGCAGTCAAGCTCAACTAGACCAACATTTATTAAGCATATACTAAGATTAAAGCTCTCTGCTAGGTGATACTGGACGTTTAGTCTCAAGAAACTAAACGTCAACTCCAAGAAGCAGGTAAAATGAGAAGTCAGAGTGATCTAAACAACATGTGGGAACTGTTACACTAGGAATAATTCCCTACCTTCTTAATGCTTTAACTACAAATCTCACCTGGTCCTCTCAACAACTAGGCAAGCAGGTATTTATTTGATTTTTATTTCTTTATTTTTCTTGTTGAAATGACATTGCACTATAACTCTATGTAAGTTTCAGGTGTGCATCATTAGAAATCAACATGTGTATATACCACAGTAATTTCACCACTAAAAGTGCAATTGCAAGCAGATATTTTTATCAACGCTATTTTTTAGGATAGGAAAGTTAAGACCCAGTAAGATTAAAAAAAAATTCTCGTCACCCAGTTAGCTAGTAGCAAATGAGGACTAAAACTCAAGTTCTAAGTGCCCATCCCAGGCCCACAGGACCGAGAGCAGCAGCTTCTCTGACCTCTCCTTCCTCTGGGCCTGCCGGGACAGACCAGTGGCCTGAGTTGCCGTTACCGGTTTCCTTCCCACTTCCCAGCTGGGAAAGGGTTCAGTCCCTCACCCCAGCCAGGCTGGTCAGGTCCCTGAATTCCTTGATCACTGCTTGCTCCACAGGGACAGAGCCCTACTCCCAATTGTCCCAGTTTTGGACAGAACTCTCTGGATTCTGACCCTTGTCCGTCTGTGACACCCAGACAACATGCTACTCCCTGCCAGGCCTCTTCCCACATCCCTGTCTGCGCAGGCCCTAGTCTGAGTTCAGCCCTGTCACGACCTTTGGACTCAGTGATGTGAACTGCTGGCACTGGGTGGTAGAGAGGCCCCCTGTGTTCAGGTGAATGGTCCCACCCCAATTGGTCTGCTTTATTCCTTATTATGCTTTTGAATTCCAGACCCAAGCCTGAGACTTCCCTGAAGTTTACACATTTGTTCAGATAAAGAAAAGTGATGAGGCCTCTCAGGACCAGTGAAGTAAGTGAAGTAGTTTGTGGGACTCAGTGCAAAATGAAAATGAAAATCTGGGGTGCATTTCACAATTCCTAACAATTTCAAGGTGGAGAGAAGAGAGCATTAAGCTAAGCACAGGGCCTGTCCAAGGCTGCACTTCCATGAAGACAACTCTGGCCTCACTGAACGAGAGAGGGACACAGGGAGGCCGGGGCTGACTCAGAACTGGCAGCTGGGCCTCAGGAGAAGCCCTGGTCTGTCCTGGACCGTGAGACAGATAGAATTTTCTCCAAAACTAGATTGTAGTCATCTGTTTTTCAGAGTTGCATGTTGTATGTGTGACTATACACTTAGGATAGCTTCAGTATAGTCTATTGTTCTTTTTATGGTGAGGGCCATGTCCTCAGTAAGTAGTTTTTGTTGTTGTTATAAGGTCCTATAGTGAAGAATCTCATCCGGTGTTGTTATAGTGAAAAGCCCAAACTAGGTGGTTCTGAATGAAGTCTGAAATAACACAGGAGGAACCTGGCCTGAGGGGCATCAACGTTCATCTTGGGAGTTTGGCCAGATCACTGGTAATTCTCAGGCTGTAGCTTAAAGGATATTGGAAACAAATCTTTGTATGTGCTTTGGATTAATCCAAATCCTTGCTTTTGCAAGAAATAAAATGAGATGGTTTTGGTTCAGTCAGCAAACATTCTGCTCATCTGGGTAAAGCTTTATATCAGGTGTCACAAAGGCTGTGATGGGGACTAAGACAATTCTGACCCCGAACGGGGTTCCAGTTGTGGTAAGAGGTTGTACTGTAAAGCCTTTGTGTTACAGAGGCGGGCGGGCCTTTTGTTCCAGGGAAACTTCAGATGATGCTGGTTGGAGTTGGGTTTGGGGTGTTGCCCTATGGGGGAACTAGTGAGAGGCATGGGGTTAGCTGGAGCAAACTTGGGAAGCCAGAGATGTGTGTCCAGTGCAATCTGGTAGTATTGGGTTAGAGTGCACGTTCTGGGGGTGACCTTAAATGACTCATATTTCCTTTCTGAGACTGGTCCTGCAGCTATAAAATGGAGATAATCTCTCCCTCAAACTCCATCCTCAGGATAAAAGGCTCAACTTGAAAGCACTTTGGAACCATATGATCCTATGTCAATATCAGATATTGGTGATGTAATGACCTTTCTCTCTCTCTTCCTTCCAACTCAATACATTACTTGTCCCATGTCCTCAAATCCCTTATAATTCTTCAAGAATCTTCTCCAGACCATTCCCTTCTTGGGAAGAACCTACTACCCATTTCTACTCCACATTTCAGTGAATTGGCAAAGGGCAGAGGATCAGATGAACTCATTTACATTGAGGAGTGTATTCATTTGTTAGGGCTGCCATAATAAAATACCACATACTGGATAGCTTAAACAATAGAAATTCATTTTCTCACAGTTCTGGAGGCTGGAGGCCTGAGTCCTGGTGCATAGGTTTCCTCTGAGGTCTCTTTCCTTGACTTGCAGATGGCTGCCTTCTTGCTGCCACATGCTATTTTCTCTGCTCCTGAGCATTCCTGGCATCTTTTATATGTCCAAGTTTCCTCTTGTAAGGACTCCAGGAAGATTGGAGTAGGGGCTACCCCTGTGACCTCATTTCAATCACTCCTTTAAAGGCCCATTTTCTAAATGCATCTGCATTCTGAGGTGCTGGGGGTTAGAGCTTCACCATATGGTGTCTGGGGGGTACAATTCAGTTCATAACAAAGAATTAAAGATAAATGATCTCCTCCTTCTAAAATTCATTTGTTAGGAGGATGCTCAAGAGGTGAGGATGAGAGAAAGGATGGTAGACTTCAGCATCTCATGACCGGTTGGGTTTGGGTGGGGAATGCTGGCTGGGCTCTTCTTGGCACCATTCACAGACCAACATATAGGCAACCACCTGTTCTGCCCATGAACATGGCTGGCACTGGGGAGACAGACTGTGTTTCCTTTTCTTCGTGGGTTCCAAAAAAAATAAGCCAATCTCACCTCCCCGCTTCTAAGGAACACCAGTATTTTAAAAATAGTTCCTTGAATGGCAACTGTTCAGGCTCTGCCTGTAGAATTTAGCCATTGGCCTTGACAACTGTTGAGTACTCCAGGGAGAGAGGCGTTCTGTGGCTCTGAGGAAGGAAGAACTCCAGAATATTCACCAGAGCAGGGCACAGCCCCAAAACTGTGTTGCTTCTCATAGTCAGGAAGCCAGTGCTGCTCCAGCTGTGGTGAGTGGGAGAGATAAACTGCTCTCCGTGGTTTGATGCAGAAGAGAGAGAGGAGGGGATTTTTAGTTTTCTATAAAAATAATGGAAGGCTAATGTGGACTACATTATTGGCAGCAGAGAGCAAATTGAGCCCAGCAGGTCTCAGCTCCCTTCAGGGGAGGATGTCAGGAATCCACCTGTACCCCCAGAGAGACTGGACTTCTTCAAACGGTGTCTATGACTCACACTTCTGTGCCTAGAAAGGACAGAAACCTTTCATTATCCCCTTACTTACAGAAAATGGGTTTGTTTGTATGTGTGCAGCTATTTTAACCACTAGAAGCATTTGAATTCAGAGGTCTGCAGGAGTTTTTAGAAACAAAATTCTTGACAAATGCAAAATGTTACCTTGCTGTTCAGAGGAGACCTCTTTATCCTTTGTTCCTCTGAGAGGCAGACCCTTTCAGCTCTATACACATATCTGTGCAGCTGATTTTTTGTGTTAAAAAAACAGATGAAATCATTTGCTCCAACTGCTGTCCTTGTTCACAGAAAATGATGCTCACCGCACATTCAGGCCATCAAAATAAGGCTTGCCTCCTTCGCTTTTGCACAGCCTTCAAGCTGTCATCCAAAGCCTGTTGTTTGTTTGTTTCTATTTCCTGCTTGCCAGTAGCCTGCTAAGTGATGGGCCAGAATCCATAACAAACTGCAGTCTTTGCTGGTAGGATTCCCCAGCTGAGTTCCTCAGCCAGACAGGACTTGGGGTAGCTTCTCCATCTGTCTGTGGTCAGAATCAACTGTGCTGATATGATGGTGTAAGTTCGAGGAAGGCTGGGCTTTAGCAGTCCGAGAGATTCGGGAGGTAGATTTTTCCTTGGAACACTAATTGTGGTCATTCAGTGAAACTTTCATTACTGTGTACAGCTGCAGGTGTCTGGGCAGCAAAGGAAAGGGACACAAGGTGCATGTTGGGAATATGGGCAATCACTGCCTTCAGAAAAGAGGATTAGGAAATAGGACTAGCTACAGAAACGATCCGAAGGGGAAAGTAAGACTCTGTTGCTGAAATGAAAGCTAGCAAGCAAAGGTCTGTTGGTGACTGAATTGAAATAGGAGGTAAATGGCGAAAAGGGAAATGGAAAGTAGGAAAAAGGGACACATATCTGCAGAGACTGTAATACTGTGGTGGCAAATTCCGATGTTTCAGTGGCTCCCACACCACCGGTTCATTTCTTTTGCATACAAATTATTCCTCATGACTCACCCGGCCTTCTGTCTCTGGTGATCATAGACAACTGAGATAATGGAGACTGTATTTTGACAGTGAAGTAAGGAGACAACAACATTTATTAAGTGCATACTGAACACCAGATTTTAGTGCTTCTAAAACATCATGGACACATAAGACTGTCACATGTCACCAATTCACCAGTGAGCCATAACCATAGTCCCTTGTGCTCTTTTCTCCCGTTTTGGTCCCCCTTCCTCCCCCTCCCCTGCAGGATTGGTGGTGGGAAACCTATAGGAATACACAATAATGTAAAGGATATAAATAAAAAATAAATAAATATAATATATATTTTTTAAAAAGACTGTCACATGTCATTGTCAAGGGGAGACACTTGCTCACCACTAACCTCCAGAGGCTGAGGAAGTGTAACCCTACCACACTCAGAAGGAGAGCCAGAAACATTGGTGAGTTGCACTAACGACTGCCCCAGCAAACAGTGCAGATTGAGAGAGGGTGAGGAGACATGGCATAGGAGTGGGGATGGAGATCACACACAGAGGGACTGGGTGGGTTGGGGGTGGGGATATCTGCCCATGTCTACCCAGGAAGGGTAGGGAAGCTGGAGAAGTGTTGTTATCTAGTCCCTGCTTTTAAAATCTTGAGGTCAATCTAGCCTTGCTCTTGTAATTGCATTGCCATAAACACACACACACACACACACACACACACACACACACAGCTATTGATTCTCATTAGTTAAATAACCTTTCTTCAAATATTTCTTTCCTCCCATTCTCTCTCTGTTTTCCATCTGGTGTGTCATTTCAACTATGTTAGAATTTTTCACAATGTTTCCTTTTCTATACCTAGCTTTTGGTCTCTCATTCTAGATATCAACAGTTTTTTTTTTTTTTTTTCCTGGCCTAGCTTTGACTTTCAAATTTTCTCTTCTGTTACGTTTAATTTGATGTTGATTTTCTTTTCTGTTATGTTAATTTGAGGTTAAACCTATCTAATGTGGCCTTATTTTTAGTAATATTTTTCATATTAGAGTTTCCATCAAAATTCTTAACCCTGTCAGTTATTTTTTTAAAAAAAGATTTATTTTTATTTTATTTATTTGTATTATATTATTATATATTATATGATATATAATAATAATATTATTATTTATATTTATTTTATGTATGCATACAAGAACTGGGTGTAGGCCAGAGGTGCAGGGGGTGAGAGGATTTACCAGAAACAGAGTGGGGAGCAGAACATGCACATCTACTGAAATACTCTGCCGAGAGGAGCAGTGGGCGAGACAGGAGCGGTTTGCTGCGCCATATGGGTTAGCCCCCTGGCAGGGGATTGAACTCATGCTGCAGTGGCTGCAAATAGCTTCATAGTGCTGAGACTAAACCCCTTGCACCACTAGGGAGGCCCCTACTTGTGTTCTTAAACATATTTATCATGGTTATATTTATTTTTTTCCCAAGGTTTATTTATTTATTTTTTAACTATATATTTTTATTGTTATTTATGTCTTTTACATTTTGTATTCCCCTTGGGTAGCCCACCACCAATTCACCCGTGATCCATCTCC